>NDFZ01004749.1:110485-152143 GCA_002192655.3 Mamestra configurata | reverse complement strand
TTTAATATTGTGTTTACTCAACCAATTATCCTTAGTGACTTATGGAACCTCCTTATAGAATCTGGCGACCTTGTACTGAGCAAATAATTTAATCGAGTGTTGCCACGCGCAAACAATTGCCTTTATAGTACTTTCCCTCTTTATTGACAAAACAGGCGAAATATGGCGCGCGACTAAATCACGCCTGCACTGTGTTCTGTTATAAAAGACTTAGCATTATCTTGGGAATTATGGTACCCTGGTACTTTGACCTTGAATTGAAATTCCCGGCTTGCGGGGTTAGGTACTCCTAAAAGTTTTTTTCGAGGTCAAGTTAACCCCAGACATTGTTGGTATTTCTTAGTTATGTAACCATGAATTGAGTAGTTGGTGTGTTATTGAACTAACGTTTAGCTTTCATACTGTTAGAATTCTACTATAGAAATAGCATTTTGTAAGAAGTTAAGTTATCAAATAATTCCGGCGTTCGCCAGCTCTACGTAATGTCAGTACGTTACCTACTCCATTTAAGTTACGGAATTATATTACACAACGTCTTTTGATTCACAAACGAAGATGCCAATAGCCTTTTCTTATTTCCCCCTTTTCCGTTGAGGAAAACGCTTATAAACACGATTATGATTTCCTTAAAAACGACAACAAACGAAAATCTGAAAACAAACAAAAAACTTTATGAATGAAGAGTTGTTAACTAAATTACATTCAAAATCACAACATTTTTACGGATTCCCTACAAATCTTGCAGACACATACATCTATCGATGTTTGATTCGAAAACAAATCTGTTTATATCCGGCGAGACAGGTACCGATGTGTTTGCGATACGAAGCCTCCCCGTCTGCGCTAGGGTTGCTACCATCGATATGAGGAAAAAGCGATAATCTTGTATCGATACATAACGAAAGAGGTTTTGATCTTTTTTGAAGTCATAGTCGGAGTTTGATATAAATATCAAGTGTTTTGATTTTTGTAAGTAGCTCTTTTAATGTTTCAATAACAAATACAAATAATTTTATTTTCTTAAACAATTATGTCCCTATTACGTCAAGTGTTTAGATGTCTTTAATGTTGTTTCTTGCTTACCATTTCCAAGACGTTGGTCAGTTACAAATACGCTCATTCACAATATCAAGATCTTTCCCTGTTATTTGTGAGGGGGTAACTTATAAAAGGTATTTTAAGAAACCCTTACCTCCAAACAGTTTAAGGTTTTAAGGCATCTCGAAGTACCATCCATCCTTGTTTCCTCTCGCCACGTGATAATGAATTTGTTTGTCTCTCCGACGCGACGCGGTCACCAACCCTCTAGGGCTGGGGGCCAGGAGCTAGGCATTCCTAACGCTTTAACGAACTAGACTGAATATGAGTAGGGGATGACGGGGCCTCCCTCATAAAGCAAATTTATCGAAGGGATGGGGCATACTGCATTTGGTTTGGATATGTGAGGGGGATATATATCTTTTGAAACGTCTGGCTGTGGGTGAACTGTAGGACAATATTTTTTATTTTTTTGCAATGAGTTTGTATTTAATGTCTTTTTTTCATTGAGGTTGTTGAGTGACATCTGCTATGTAGTCTCGGCTGGCTATGGGACACTTGTAGATATTTTTCTAACACCAGAGGGACTGCAGGTCATTCCAGCGAACGGTATAGGCCGCACACGGCCACCTTCAAACCGGTACAGCGGAAGCTACGCATTTTGTCGAAATAATGGGTAGTGTTGTATCATAATGTCTCTAATGAACTCCTCCAAAAAGAGCTGTACTCCTGTAGGTGTATAGGTGATTGTTTTTAATCTGAGTGAGATAGTGTTCAAACGCGACGAGTCGATCGTAGATAAGAAATAATTTAGTAGACATATAGGCTCGTTTGGCGGTTTGTTTGGTTTTCATCGTTTTGAGCGCGGGTTCTGAATAAAAAAATAATATGTATAAATCTAGGTATACATATTTATATTATGTGCAAATATTTGTCTCCAGTACAATTATTATAGGCGTTTGTGTGCATATATCGGTTGTATATGTTAACTGTACCTAAAATCAGCAACAGAGTCGTTCCTTAATATTTTTTTGTTTCTTTTTTACAATATGAAGAAAAACAAGAATAAATTAGATAAATAATAAATACAAGCACTCACCCACGATACAACGATACGCGAGAAATTGACGTGGACAAAAAAGTGAATATTAATTACGAAAAAAACCAAACAAATTGTTATTCGTACATTAAGCTAATTGCTTTGCATAATTAGTTTATTCTGTCGTTTAGAAAATACTTATACATAATTTTAACTTTCATTCATCAAAATTGCTGAATTTTATTGCAGGAATTTAAAACTGCAATGAAATTTTTTCAACGATGGAGTATAATCGAGCTTTTTTGTATAGGAGCAGTAATAAAATAAATTCCAATTTGTCCAAAGACACTACAAGTCTACAACTCACAGTTCGCAAGTAGTGGTCATGTATCTTCAGAGCCATAGATTCACAAAATGTAATTTGAACGTTAAATTAATGGCATTAGTGCCTAATGTGGCTGCCAGGAGACATGCTTGCCTATTCGTACGTCTGGGAGTCGTAGGGTGAATCATAAGGCGTTCATTCCGATGACACACGATAAATATGAGTCCGGAAGTGAATCGTTGGGATTTTTGAAGAGTCGACAATCTATAATAATATAATAAAGCTGATGAGTTTGTTTGTTTGTTGATAGCGCTAATCTCTGGAACTGCCAGTCAGATTTGGATTTAGATATAGATAAAGCGGGATATGCGCGTACGAAGTCGCGGTCTAGATAATCCCACTATTAGCCCCCTTTCTGCCTACCCATAACATCCATCTTTAACACAATCCATCCATTGTTTTTTTTTTTGGTTTGCTCATGTTTACCTAGCTCTATATCCGCGTCACTAGTGCATAACATGACAACTACAAGCATTGCAGCCTTAAATCATCATCAAAGTTCGGTTGAGGTTAACATTGCGAGACACGCGTTGAACACAACATCTTAGGTGATCTATTCTCGATTCAGGTTTTAAGTTGTCTGCAGTAAAAATCAAGGCCCTGTTTTCTGATAATTGAAAATGAAATGCTCTTAAAGCAGGTAATTAATGCAAGACGAGTTCATTAAAGTTCTTCAGCGCGGATAATATCTTGCTTAGCACTATAATTCAACCTATATTATATGATATCCTAGTACTTTTTTAGTGCAATGGAGTTAATTTTTGTTTTCCAAACGATTTTTTTTAATTTCAGTTTTTCGAATTTATACGCAGAATTGTTATGGTATTTGATATTTTACAATTCTGGGTATCAATGACTAAATACGCTTCAGTTGCGTATCGCTGATTTCTGAGAACTAGAAAGGGTTCGATTTGATTTTCCCGGAGTGGTTTCCACGTATTATATTTCATCGCACTAACTTTATTTTGTTTTTCATATTTTAATAAAGGTACATATTTTTTGTTCATTATTTGAACGTTAGACTGAAATCCTGGTAGTGTTTTGTTTTCAGTAATATTATTTTTTAACCGACTTCAAAAATAAGAAGAGGTTCTCAATTCGGTTGTATGTTTTTTTCATGTTTGTTCCCTCATAAATCCGTCATTTTAGAATTGATTTGAAAAATTCTTTGTTTATGTGAAAGGAAATATTTTCCGATTGGTCCCATAGAAATTTCATCAAAATCGGTTCAGTTGTTTGGTTTTTTTTCAAAATAGCTGGAAAAAATATGTCTTCCAAGTAAACGAAATTGCGTATTTTCCTTTGCCGTGACTTTTTAGTGGTGTTATTTAGGTCCACACCACTAGACCACTAAAAAGTGGCATATTAAAAACATTTTTACAAAAAAATACAACCAACTTCCAAATAACTTTAATTTCGGAAAAATAATCTAACACCGATTTGCGAAATTAAAGTAATTTTATACTTTTTTTTTAATATTAAGTAGTATTTTTGTTTAAATGTTGAGTTGTTGTCGTACTATGAGAGTGAAGGTGATGAAAGAGGGAGTTCATCTGTGTTTGCATTTGTGCGCCCGGCTAGTCTTCTTGAGATTGATCGCAATGGCCAAAATCGGTAAGGAGGATATTATTATTATATTAACTTCTTTTTTCTATAAACCTTGATAATCAAAACTAAAAAAAATGCCGGTGATTTAAGCATTGCACCCATGTGACAATTCCTAGTAGCACTATATCTTAGGCCTATAGGCACACTCCATGAGTTCTGACGATTTCCGAGGCCCACCTATCCTAAACGACATAATTACAGTGGTCAACCAAGAACTTCGCTAATGTTTACTTGTGTCTTGAAATCATGATCCTTGCCGTAGACCATAATTATCTCATAAGTCACTAAATCACGATGTTACACCATGAACTTCCTCTATGAAATACCAGGCTTTCATGGTTTGAGCACGTGGGCAACACGCGGTCGCAGTCGGTGGGCGCAGTAATGTGACGCATGGTCGCGCCCAGGGCGCCGCGCCCTGCATCACACAGCCATTGCGGGACATGGAACGGGCTTCGATAGGACTGGAAAATGTGTTGTTTTACTAGTAATTTGTAAACTGTTCACAGTAGGTAAAGGTATTTTCATGTGTATAAATTAAATGAGCACTGGTTGCCTTGTTACGTTTTAGAACCGTTTCAGATATATAAAGTGTAACAGACGAGGTTTTTTTTTNGTCTTGAAATCATGATTCTTGCCGTAGACCATAATTATATCATAAGTCACTAAATCACGATGTTACACCATGAACTTCCTCTATGAAATACCAGGCTTTCATGGTTTGAGCACGTGGGCAACACGCGGTCGCAGTCGGTGGGCGCAGTAATGTGACGCATGGTCGCGCCCAGGGCGCCGCGCCCTGCATCACACAGCCATTGCGGGACATGGAACGGGCTTCGATAGGACTGGAAAATGTGTTGTTTTACTAGTAATTTGTAAACTGTTCACAGTAGGTAAAGGTATTTTCATGTGTATAAATTAAATGAGCACTGGTTGCCTTGTTACGTTTTAGAACCGTTTCAGATATATAAAGTGTAACAGACGAGGTTTTTTTTTTGCTTTAATTGGTATCTCATCAACGAATAAATACATATTGAAATTGATAAGGTGCTCTATAAGGTCAGATTGCAATATTTTCCTTAACAGTGCTTTTCATTTTCAATTTTGTTTATTTTACCATGTGCATAATTTCGAATGCGGTTTTGCAACAACTCTTGAAAAAGATAATACGTTCTCTTCATCGCTCGTCGTTTATTAATTTAAAATAAAAATAATATGCAGTAGCAATCCCGAAACATTAATACAATGTCTAGACAAGCCATACTTCAACTCAAAATACATCGAGCAATTAAGTCCCTTCTCGATTGTAATACCCTCCTCCCTATTAGAGCCGCATCCAGTCTGATCCGACCCCTTGTATTCCGTGGAGGCTCGAGTTAACGTGCGTTACTGCTAATTAGCCACAAACTCATCGTAACACTAACCAGGGCGCCAGTAACATAGTATTTACTACGTAGTAAGTACTAGCTAGCCTACAACCTTTGACCTTCGTAAAATTTTAATTTCGAATGTCGTGCTCATAAAGGTTGGGTCTTCTTGAAAGTATGCACTCCTGGTACACATAGTTGTTTATCCTTTCGGTTTCGTCACATATACGGACAAAAATGACTCTGGTCTTCAGCAATTTTGTTCATGACGTTTTACCGTTCGAAAAATGGCAGCACGAAGTGATAGTGGTAGCTAGAATTTGAAGAAACTACTAGAAAGTTACCAGACACTACATTTTTCCTATATTTACATATCGAAAAGTGGTAGTTGATTTATGTTGCGTTCTATGCATTATAGCTTGTCCACCAGGTTAATCACTTTTTGACAGATGGAACTAGATTTCGATTTTAGTTAATCTTCTGTCGAATAAAAATGGTGTTAACTTTGTGCGTGCGTAGAACTTTAGTTTTCCCTTTCAAAATTCGCAAATTTTCGGACATTCTCGAATGCAATGCGTAAGAACACAATAAGTGTTCTTAACTTCTCATCAAACGAAAGTTCCATGTCAGATGAACAAAATTGATAACTATGTTTTAAGTTAAAATAAACTTAATTAACGATGAACATAATCCACAATTTGAAGTAATTTTCCATCCCATCCGTTTTGGTAAATTATTGATATTTAAGTTGATGCCATGGATTGGTATCCACTCAAATATCAATAATTTAGATAATTTACCAAAACAATCCTAAACTCCCAAATCTTTTGAAAAAAAGCCTAGATGGAAGTTAGCTTTAAATTTCAATTCTGAAAAATCATTTTACACATAGATGAACTATGTGTATAATGTTTTTTTTTTCTGTTTATTCATTGCCATAGAAATAATTGATGGGATCAATACCTAAGTTCGGTAGAATGTAACTAAATTATTACGCATGACTACAATTTTTTTTAAAATAAAGAAGACAGTTATAAGAATAGGCCTATTCTTTAACTACGCATCTTGAAGTTAACTTTTACGTACTCTGGAACAGTTACGTTCTAAGGCAGCTGTCAAAATATGATTTACCAGGCAGGCAAGGTTTATTTATGGACAAACTGAAAAACTATAACAATGAAAAAAAGAGAGAGTCTTACAGTAGTCGCATAGGATGTGTAACATCTGACGTCTCACCTTGGTAAAAAGCAACATTAACATTAAAAGTATTAACTGACAGCCAACTCGACCACTGCGCGCGCTCATTGGTCAAATCGAATAGGGCGCGCTTATTGGTCAAATCAAATAGCGCGCGCTTCCCGAGGAGCTTTCTGTTACACACTTCCGTCCCATTTCACGAAATCACTCCCACAGATTGCAGGAAAGCGAGAGAAAAGATGTTAAACATTAAAAAAAAACAAACATTAATAACTACCCTTCATCTTTTGTCATCCTTAGTGTATCTATCGCTTATGAATGATTCACAATTTCACACACAAGTTGTGCACGTGCGTTCTACTCGATTCTACAATAAGCAGGTAACTATCCATTGTAGGTATTAACTTGTTCATTCACGGGACCGAACTATATTGTTAGTTCATCTCTCAGGGATTTGACACCTCTCAGGTCATTGTTGCAATCACAATGTACACTTAATTTTAAAGACATTTTTGTACTTTATAGTATTGTTACTGGTACCTCTGTGAAAGAAACTTCTGAGAACTTTTATGGCCTGTTTCAATTTTTTTCCCGAGATAAAAGGTGCACATCACAGTTTATTTTTTTTCCAATTTCTTCAATCATCTCAAAAACAATTATCATTGAAAAAATCTTTGGAACTGAACCAACATGTAAAATTTCAACTCCATAGGATCAGCAGAAGTGCGTCTAAATTAGCTTTCAAGATTTGATTTTAAGCAAATAAATAATCAAACATAACCATATAACATTAAATAAAATAAAAATCTTGTAGCGGCATCAATGCCGCCACATGGAAAACGAAGAAACATAATTTGTACGGCAACAAAAATACCGCAACGCCATCTATCCTGTTAGCGACGAACTACCAACAAAATCCTGCATCGCGCAAGCAAAGTTCTTCGTGCATACAACGTGTAACAGAATAAACGCAATACCTCTTAAGGGGTCATTGTACTCATCATTGTGAACAACTTTTACCATGTGCTGTTCAGTACATTTTGTCGAGTTAACGCACATAAATATATGGGACAGTCGGTTTTTTTTCGCTTTTCAGTGTCGGTCCCATAGTTAAAGTTCTTCATAATGATGACTACAATGACCCCTAAAGAGGTATTGTGTTTATTCTGTTACACGTTGTATTCAACGGTCCGAATATCAACTTTCGGGCAGTTGCCCACCAGACACAACAACCGTCTGGTCGGAGGATCCTCCCATTTCAGTGGAAGTGTGCGGGACTTTACACCCTGTACCGCATCCCTCCACATTGTAAAAATGATGAAAGTCAGCTTCAAAGTCGGGATAAAGACGTCAGCCATATATATGATTTATTAAATTATAGAATTTAATAAAAACCAGTACACTTGGATATACACGTATGGTTATAATAATTTGTCTCAATGTATCCTGTCAACAATCGGCATTATTCATCCACCATGATATTATTTGGCATCCGATCGCCGCTAGGGAATATATTTTACCCGACTGTGTGTCATTACATCTGTCACCGGGGTCCTGATATAATATTCGAACGAAATAATGGAGTCATTTCACGTTATCATAGTTAAAATATTGGGAAAAATCAAGTTTAAAGTCATTTGAAACTATCACGATTATCACTACATAGTATAAAACAAAGTCGTTTCCCGCTGTCTGTCCCTATGTATGCTTACATCTTTAAAACTAGGATTTTGATGAGGTTTTTTCTTTTATAGATAGAGTGATTCAAGAGGAAGGTTTATATGTATAATTTTGCATAATATAGTAGAGAAACACTGTGATTTCGTATTTTTTTTGCGCCTACATTGCAAACGCTAGTTAAACCCTACGAGATAGTTCAAAATAATGTACTACAGTATTGTACACCTTAAAAGGTCTACAAAAAACTCCGCGATCTTATATGTCTATCTCTTAAGAATAACCCACAATAACCATTTTTTATCCTTTCCTTTTTACGAGAAATAATGCCTTATTTACAAAGCGATTTTATCACCTTTCCTTATCCAATTAAGTAACTTAAATACGTTGTGCATTTAATATGGATCAATATGGCTCTTTACAGCATGTAATTTAAATGAAAATTTTCGAAGATATTACAGATTTAAAATGCAGGGACGACATTCTGTTTCATATTTAGTTTCAGCATTGCACGTGCGAAGCCAGGGCGGGTCGCTAGTAACGTGTATAAACCAAAACAAATGTCATTAAACTAAAGATTTGTCTGAGTTATGTTGCTCTGGTACGTTTTCTTTCTCATTGCATACATATCAGTCTTATTTATCAAAGAAAGTGACAGGAGGCCTAGCTCTCACTTCCTGCACCCTCTCGACTGACTCTTCACTACTCCTGATTTCCTAGTAGGCAATGAACTGTAAGGCAGGAGCATTGTCCCAGATCTTGAACTCAGCTAAAAGGCGAGTAAGTAACATTAGGTGCACTAATACAGTGCAGTAATATAAAATCCACAGTTTATAGCTTGCCGCAAAGCCTGGTGTTTATTGTTCGTGTTAGTAGGCTGCTTGGCTTTAACGCCTTTTGACAAAAGATTTTTAAAACTCAATATGTTTTGAAGATTTTACTGATTGGGTCCGATTAGAAGACAAATCCTGTGTTCTTAATTCAAAATAATTGGTATCCAAACTTAGTATGGGTCTTGAAACACATCGCAGCGATGCTTCTAAAAACTTATTATTTTTGTGTGTACTAGGTATCTGGTACATACAGGTTTTAAAGTCTTTTAGACAGGAATAAAAGAGTTAAAAAAATATTTGTAAATTTTGTAAAATGAGGCGGGAATTTGTCGAACCCTTTCCACAAACCTTCATTGCAGATTCCCGAGCTTTAACTTACAAAATCTGTTCCCCTACGCTTCAAGACAACGTTATTAATTATTAGTCCCATCTTAATATTTTATCGTTTAGCCAGTCATCGGATATCGTCAATAGCGTTCCCTTTTGCACCCTTTTTCACATAAATCCGGCCTTATTTCGTCTCAATAAAGTTCATTTTAGTATGGGCTACGCTGCTTTTTGTAGAAACTCCCGCCCATGTTTACCAAACCCTGAAATCCTTAAAGAGAAACTTATAGTCACGTAGTTTCGATACTCTATGCATATAATGTAATATGTACTACGTTTCAGACGGATTTCAGCATCCGCTGCAGCTGAGGTTATATTCAGTAAATAAATAAAATTTTGCCATTATGAAAGATTAATTTTTAATGTTTTATAATATTACAGTGTGTATGCAGCAAGTGAAGTGTTACTGAACGATAATAACAACAAAACAAACAATGGTCCCGGCGGCGGCGCTCGGAGCTTCTGAACGCACCCACAACAACAAACAACTCCACACAGATAACCGATTCACAAGTTTCCCGACGTGAACATTCGAAAATGGAACGCGATCTACGTAACACTGACACAACTCACGCACACTCGCCCAACGCCCGGGGAAAAGCGCCGCACACTCCGATATGCGACCAGAGCCGGCTGAGCTCGCGCCCGCCAGGATTCCGATAAGCTCTTGGGAAGCCGCAACCTGGCTACGGAGCTCGTCGGAAAATGGTCGCTGTTAGAGGAGGACGGCGCTATATCGCGAGGCACACTCACACCGCCGCAGGAAGGTAGGTTTCCCGGGAGCCGGGCGTAGTACTAGAGACACATTGATCCACAGGCGGCAGCAGAGCGTCTGGCAACATCGATTGTGCAGTTTCCTGCAACCGGCCGTTGCCATGGCGACCACCCACCTCTGCACCCCGCCTGCGCTACGTATTTAGAAACTTTTCTGTTACACGGTTTTATTAGATTTTTATTTGTCTTATGTAATGAGAGTTTTCAACAAAAAAAAATATGCGTGGCGGTAAATAGCGCTCTATTTGAAGGGATGCCGTTTCCCGCCACTTTTATGAGGCTATTTGAAAAACGTAGCCACGTAACTGAAAGTGGAATGGCGTCGTAAATTTTCTTTCTTCACGTGGCACTGACTCATTACACCTGTTATCGATGAAACGACAAGCAGAAAAACCAAAAGGGGGAAAGCAGAGTTGCTCAGTAACGAGCGCGACTAAAGGCGCTGTGATGGACCACAATGCACAGATAGCAGGGTCAGCACATGCGATGAGGACCGCTAAGAGTAATTTAAACCACTTATCACAACCAGTGTAGGACAGCGCCGGCAGGATCTAACATGCTGCTACGTCCTGCAGTACCGACAACGCTGCACGTGTCCCCTTTGTACCACTCTACGAAGACTGAGGACATCGTAGAGGACAACTGGACCTTGAGGTGGAGGAGAAGTTCATTTCAAATCGTTCGTGGTGCGCGTTCCGACTCATCATTTGGTGACCTTCCTCAAGGAAGAGTTTTGGCCGAAAGGTGTGCTTTACGTATGGGCGTTTCCGTGGCCGGCTACGCGACTCCTCGCAGCGTAACACGACGCCGTCACTTTGTGTTCAGTAGTTTTTTAGATTGTTATATAAAATATGTATTAGTTTATAGTTATTGTTTTTATACTTATATTTGTAACTAGTGGCCCGCCCAGGCTTCGCCCGGATGTATATTTTTTTCAAAATTTTATTTCATAAGAACCTTCTCCTGACAATAAAAAACACACCAAAAAAAGAATTAGCTAAATTGGTCCAGCCGTTCACGCGTGATGCCGTGACCAAGGGAAATAGGGATTCATTTTTATATATAACTAGTAGACCGCCCCGGCTTCGCTCGGATATTAATGTTTTTTCAAAATTTTCTTTCATAAGAACCTTCTCCTGACAATAACAAACACAACAAAAAAAGGATTAGCGAAATTGGTCCAGCCGTTCTCGAGTTTTGAGCTTAGCAACACATTTAGCGATTCATTTTTATTATTTAGAAGAAGAAGAAATAAGATACGTATTATGTTTTATAGGGCTTAGTTGCCTGAAATACACAATAATTGTGTCATCGCCAGATTTTTTAAGCAAAAGCTTCTAGAACGAAAAAATTCATGAAAAATGCAATTAAGTATATAGATAAAATGTATGCTTTCAAAATTCATTGAACCCCCTCGCACCACGACTCCCCATGGTATTTCAATAAGTATGCATTTTTCATAACAAATGCTTGATGACAAAGGATCGAATACTTAAAGGAAAAACGCGAATAAATTAATTACTTCTCTCCCCATGCCATGATTATACTACAAGTATCTATGAATTTAACCATCCGTGAAATAAGGAAAATATTGCTTATTTGTTTATGATCCGTAACCGCCGTACCGCCTTACGAAGTAATCAATCAAACAAAGAAACTTATCAGTACTATTCTGAGATCATACCTAATTATCCATTCCCCCAAGAATAATCATGCTATACAGAGTACGATAACAGAAGAAAAAGGCAAAATAATATCGTTACAAAATAATCTCCACATAACATAATATTCTACCACCAGGCTATAGTAGGCGCCAGATAATCGTGGAATAACGGTCATTGACCCACCTACAATTATTGACATTTTTAATTTGAAAAACGGAATTAATGACACAAAGCTGTCCCGAATCATCATCTCTCGTGATCCTTAACATTGTCTAATAATGAAAAACGATTCATATTTAATTGTTCAGGTACCTATGAACAGTTATTAGGGAAAGGTCAATATACTTTATTCCACATTTATTTGGCGCATACTATAGCATGTATAAGAGGTGATCAATCATATCATTGTACAAAGTCAGGCGACTAACATAAAGCTTACTGCTCGCGATGAGGAAGCGCCAAGAGTCAGCGGCACAAAGCGACATCGCTGTCGCTGGCGACAAACGAAGCGCGTCAAATTGAGACGTTGTATGTCGCTCACGTTCCCAGTGACATGGCAGCATGTAACAGAATTTCGCATAAGATTTACGGCACCATGAATTTGCACGCAAGATGGAAGGAAAACAGAAGGTTGGTATAATTTCTCCCGGCTTATAATTTCTGCTGTGGTGAGTTTATAAGTAGGTCGACTCTCAGAGGGGCGAATGAATTTAAGACATTGTCTAAGATTGGAGGATATTTATTTATTTCTTTCAGCGGATTCGCCTGCGTGAATGTCGGAAATTATCCCAAGAGAACATACTCCCGGGATAAAATACTTTTATTAAATTAGTAATTTAATTCCAGAATATAATCTATCTCTGTGCCAACTTTCATCCAGATCCGTTCAGCCGTTCTGGCATGGTTAGAGTAGGCTTCAGATAACCTTTCCCTAATATCTCTTCGAAGGTGCCCAAACAATAAATTATGAATCGTTTTTAATGAATAGATAATTAATGTAAAGGATCACGATAGATGTTGATTCAGGGCAGCTTTATGTCTTGACTTCTTTTTTTGCAATTACGAATGACAATAAATGTAGGTGGGTCAATGACCGCTATTGCAAGTTTATTTGGCGACTACCCACCCATAAGTAACAATCATCCATAAAAAACCTTCGCATGTATTATATAGTAGTAAGATTAGATTTAGACATCATTCGGCATTCTGTACCAGTCAACCATGGGCAGTGAAGAAATAACATGGCATTGTTTAATCAGTTGAAGACAAGTATTCAAACAGGAAGAAAATATCTCCTGATCTAAACGATGACAGCTCATAATCTTACAAAAAGACAAGCTAATCAAAATGCTGTTCCGTCATTCGTGCAGGCTCTCAATACACCACACACGGATTGATTTCAATCACACACGTAAATCCCGCGCCAGACATAAGGTGACACAGACACGTGGCCACAGGGCGGGGCCAGGTTTACCGCTGCATCACTCTGACACTGCTGCCAGCCTGGTACTGTCTCACGTTAGCAGTACACAGACACTTCCTGCATTCGTCCTGCACACACTTGTGAAATGCTGCAGTGCGTCTGTTCTGAAACAAGAGTCGATCCACTTTGTTTTAATTTGATGGATTCTGTGTAAAGGTTTGTTGAGTGTGTGTGTGATGTTAGCAGGTTGAGTAGCTTTTAGTTGAAGCCTACAAAATTTCTGCGTCTCGTGCGGTTTTTAAACACCAGGACCTGAAAAAACATAAATATCAAGTCAAGTCAAACATAAATAATATAAACGCTACTTCATTCTGCCTCATACTGGAGCTTTATGATCATTAATTTATCTAAAGCATATTTTCGACTGTGTCGCTAATCTAAGAAGGTATCAGGAAACTATATATAAACGTGGTAGGATCGACTGAAATAAAGCGCATGACGTTCAGTTCCTTTGTTCCGCGATTTCGCTGGTCCTTTTCTGTTTCTTAGTTTTCTGGAGTTTTACAAAACAATATTAAGCATTGCATTTACATCTTTGTATATGTAATAAGGGAAACTGACTAATTGACATAACAGAGCCCAGCCAAAACTTCTGGGACTAGATTCATGGAATGTTGCACAAGGCTTCCTTTTGTGATTTAGGCCCGGCGCCCACTGGCGGCACGGCATGGCGTGGCGTGGCAAAGAATGTTTTTCGTGGACAAATAATTTTATAATTTCATATTTTTCATTTCATATTTCAAATACTAATCTTATTATATGCACTTAAAATAAAAATGAAAACTCTTTACTAAAATATGGCGTCAAAAAATTCGTCCGCATCGCTGTCGACTGGAAGTGAGCCCAAAAGACTTACGGCATTGCCACGTTGTATGGCAATGCCGAATTAGTTTACCACTGACATTATTTCACTGGCATAATACGGCACGTCGTGACATTCCACAAGATGCCACGGCATTCGCACGGCACTCGTCTCGACGTGGGATGCCACAGGATGATACGATATGCCGAAGCGCGCCGTGCCGCACCACGCCATGCCATGCGTGGCATTGCCGTCAGTGGGCGCCGGCCTTTAGGTGAGCACTAAAAGGGATTTTAAGAAATTCAATGTTCGGGGTAAATGTTTACTAAATCTGTTATAGCTATTTTAAATAAAAGATCCAAGCTGTGGTGTCCTCCGTCATAAATTACCCCAAATATCGGCAGTTATGTTTAAAAAGTCTAACGTAAGTTAGCCTATTACCATCAAACGGGCATAGACCCGACTCAGGCTATTGACAAATTCCAGGCAAAAAAAAACAAAACATCTTTGTGTGACATGAAAATCCAGGACCAGGACCTCATGTTCAGAATAGAAGTAGCCCTTGGAACCACTTCAAGGTATAAAAACAATTTTGTTTGTTCCTGCTGTTTATAAATAAATCGCGGTCTATTGGTAGTCTGTTATATTAGTTATACTTACATCCAATGGAACTCCTCAAATGCCTATTCGTCTTGTTGGGGTTCTCTTTAATTAAGGTAATCATTTTGACGGTAGGCGACCAACACAATAGCTGGGGTGAACTTAGAGAGGTAGGGTTGAATTAATCCTATGGAGTTTTGAGAGCATTATGGTATTGTTCTGTATGAACTTTATAGCAGAAGTAATGGGTAATGTAGTGTTACTTGAAGTAATACTGGGTGGTCTATAGCAATCTATTATAAGTACATTTTTAAACGCCACCAATTCTTTTTTGATACCCGATCTGAACTTGTCACTGCAAAACCAGTCTCATTTCGTGACTACTAAAATAACCTCTTGCAATATTTTGTTGCCCTAGTACTATAAGGTTACATTGCGCGACGAAACTTAATCTCGCGTACAGCTCAGTGATTCAGTCGCCACCCCGAAGACGGACGGTGACTAGCCCTTGAGTGGCAAGAAAAACGTAGCGGCGACTGTAATTTGTATGGGCGACACGGCGAGGCGAGGTCTTGCTGAAAGCGTGGCGGGTTTCAGCTATCAAATAAAATTGGATAATCTATTTCAATGTTTCATTTAGGCAACGTGTATAATAAAGGTTTACCCGCTGTCTGAAGATTATCGCTATCATCAGAAATCTAGTAATATAAAGTGTGATTGATGATTCGGACCAATTAAGTTTATAAACACCGGTGGTTAATGGATATGTTACCAGAAAATTGCAAACGTCGTAAGATTGTAAGATATCGCGTGAAATTGTAAAGAATTTTTTCTTAAAATATCGATAAATTATAATCTAATAAAGATTTATTACAATCTTGCGGAGTCTGCAATTTTCCGGTGACAGATATAAGACAGCCCTATGTTCCTAGTAAAACGTGAAGTTTATCTTAACCTAATCTATAGTCCAAATCTGTTTCAGTAAATACTTAACTAACTAACTATATACACTAGAAATAAAAATAAAAACTCCTAACTAAATTAACCCTAAAATATGGCGTCAAAAAATTAATCCGCATCGCTGTCGACTGGAAGTGTACCCAAAAGACTGGCGGCATTGCCACGTTGTATGGCAATGCTTATTCTTTGACCAAGGTAAAAGCCAGCCCATCTATAGTAGCCACAACTTTGTAGGAGGTAACTTATGGAAATATATACTGTCGAAAATGGTTTCACTGATAGAAAACTACACTACGCCAATTTTTATAAATCTTCCTTTCTTTATATTATTAGCAAAGCCGCAGGGAAGACCAGTATTTTTTATTTTTCCAGTATTTCCACGGAATTAACTTGTGAAAGTTGTAGGAAATATTCTTACATTTATTTACTTAATAACTTCAACAACCTAAACGAATTTCCGTCCATTCATTTCTTTCCGCTCTCGCTCCGCTACCAGAGTAGCAGGGCATCATAAATCCGTGAAACGATCTCGTCCCGCCCTTGATTCCTCGCAGCGGGCAGCGCAGCAGGTAGGGTTAACTGCTACTTCAAATAATTAAAGAGATTTGCACTCTTCTAGTCTCCTAGTGAGGGAGCTGAATTAATTTTCATTAGAATAAGGTTTTCTAGTGGGAGATGGTTTTATCTAGGTTGTGATGTCTCAGTTGTTAAGACGCCCAGGAGGACGTGGGTTCAAAACCGGACAAGTACCTGTTTTCATATTAATTAATTATGATTATTTACAGCTTATTTTGGAAGGAGCTGAATTTATGTTCATTATTAGAACAAGGTTTTCTAGCGGATGACGATTTTGTCTAAGTTGTGATGTCTCAGTGGTTACGTCGCCCAGGAGGACGTGGGTTCAAACCCTGACAAGTATTGTGTTCACATTATTATGAACCTATTTAAGTTTATTTTTGATTTCACTCACATCGGTGAAGAAGCTCATGTCTTGTCTGTATAAGACGATGCCTTTGTCTATGATTGGCACCATAATAACCTGGCAATCTCTAAATTGTTTAAAACTAACTCGCTGTCTGCCTCTCACTGTTTCTTTTCCGCTTACTTCCTCTAAGCCACGCATCAAATTTTGATGCGATTTTCAATAATAGGAAGAGCGATAAATGTGGCAGGTTTTTGGATTAATTTATATAATTAGCCAGGGTGGGTCGCTTGTTATTACCAAAATATTATTATCTACTTTTTAAGGCTTTGATGGATCTACCTTGTAACAATGAAGTTTTAAGTAGATACTTGCTACTAGCAAAACAAGCCCTTAGGACCTGTTTCACGACCTCCTAATAGTCACTAATCACCGCATAAATTCGAAAATTGAACATATTTGTATGGAATTATCTGCCAAGTAAATTAACGGGAACTTCATCGTAGATGGTGAAACGGGCCATAAGTTTCATAAGTTTAATTTTAAGAAAAATGTGTCGGATAGACGTGCCATTTTTAAAACCCTCTACAATTTTCTTTCACATCAGAACTAGTCTTTATATAAGCTCTACTTCTCTAAAAATAAACCTAACATCAAATAAAAAAGAGTGTTTCAAATAATTCTGCGAGTATGCAGGCACGTAGTGTCTACGCAGTCAGCAGGCTATGTGTTGGAGTCTGCGACGTATGAAGTCTGAGGTCATACGCATTACATAAATAAAATGCGTCGTCCTTAAGGTGAAAGCGCCAGGGTAGGCCGCGAATTTAAAATTTTCCTACGTTTTTTGCATTTTGCAGGTCAGTGTCAGGTTGTATATTGATAAAAATACGATTGTAACAAATATGGATTTACTGAGTTATAATAACTAAAATCATCCATACAGGTTGATTCATGTAACTCGATTGAATGACTTTTTTTTATGAAATAACCATTCAATCGAGTTAAATGAACTTAGAGGGTTGTATTGATGATTTTAATTATTATAATTCTGTAAATAAATACGTGTTACGGTCGCAAATCATATTTTGTTCAACATACAGTCTGACACTGACTAGCAAATAGCAAAAAACAAAAGAAAATTTGAATTTGCGGTCTACCCTGGCGCTTCCACCTTAAACAACGCGGTCATCGGTTCGCCATCGTCTTTATCGGTTTAGACATGCAAATGATCGTGACGAATGCGTATTCTCGCAATGATCGCTTTTTACAGGTGGTCGCTGACCGGTGTTACGGGCCGTAACCTACCATTCGCAGCGACCATGTTACGTTACACCATGTCCTAAAACCCGTGTAACACGCTCGTTTCGAATTTTGCTCGCTCGCCTTCCAGTTTAGCAAAACACTCTCAGTCAAGATGCCTGACGGAGAGGTTAGTTGGGATCTTTGATTCTACAAAATTATTAAACGCACATTCATGTGTGTCCCCATAATTTTAACCAGTGCGTAGTTACTCACACACACATCAAAACTCACCCTTAGCCGGTTTTTCATTATTTCCTTTTGTTTCTTTTGGCAATCACCCAATTGCGCTACAGAATTTAAGTCGTCTGAGCAATGTCATCGTTTATAATTTGGCAAATTTTAATATTTATTTATTTATTTAAACTTTATGTACAATAGTGGTACATGGGCGGACTTAATGCATCAAGGCATTCTCTACCAGTCAACCTTTGGGTTATTCACAAAAAAGTCTGTCGTCTGTGCAGCCCCCTATTATTATAGCAGCAGATACCTAATACCTTGCTAATTGCCGTTCCCGTGAAAATCCGTTTTAGTGCCCTCCCACACTTTCCAGAGAGGTATAAATATTAATACTTTTTTCAGCTTCAGTTGCTATATTGTTGGACTGGTTTCAACGTGATTTGGTTACGTGATACTTATATGATCTACTTCGCTAATAACAATAATAAATAGCTGTTTTTAAAATGTATTTGCAAGTATATCTATGTATATAATAAATCCGCTGGCGTTTTATATGGTTTGTATCAGAAATCCATATAAAACGCGCCTAAGCATTAAACAATTAATTATGATAATTCATCCCCTTGAAAGTTCGTACGGAGGTTCATCATTTTTGCCGATGGCTTTTGGAGGTGTAATAACTCAAAGCGCCATTTTAAATTAAACCAATTACTTACAGGCATTTTTGGTAATCATAAATCAGTAAGAAAGAGCTGGTAACCAAAGTTCTAAGTCTGTACATGAGGTTTTCAGGTGTGTACCGCGTTTTGCCAAGTAAAGGGAACCCCACCCATAAGGGATAATGTTAAGGTGACTGCAGCAGAATTCTTCTGTATGCTAACAATAACACAGATATACATACTTGTGTATATATATCTGTTTTAAGTTTGAGTGATGAAATTATAGCAAACGTTCTGGCAATGCTCTAGTAAATCCGAGTTATTATGGAAAATGGAAATATTTATCCTGTTGTAAATGTTCCTGCAAACCCCATTAGCGGATTTACGGGGTATTTCAAATGCTGAAAACTGCTAAAGCATCTTATAAACACTCAAGCTGTTTTCCTTCGGGGATTCTCGGTAATCTCCACGTGCATCGTTCTTTTGTGTGGAAGATGTATCTTACACGCGCGCCAGTTCCAGTACTTGTGTTCTTTTTGAAGGACATGTCCTTCATGTGTAGTGTTATATCTAAAATGTTGACAGTTAAAATGACACCCTCAAAAATTAAATACCCTCGTCGCTTGAATATCGAGATGAGGGCTGAAAAATGTGAAGGAGAAAAACGTAAATTGGGACAAGGACAGGAACACGATGATTAAATTCCTTTAATTAATTTTCTCAATCACATCGCAAAATGATAACTGCAAAGCCATGTCCCCTCAAAGACCAGGAGAGCATAACATCCAAAGAATCTGCATCCTTTGATCTGGGATTAGTAATCAAAAGGCTGTGCGAGGTAAAAAGCGGCTGAATCCGGTATCCATTAGACCGGCCAGACGGGCAGACACAAAAGAACTGTGAAAACGACTGCCGCCTGCATTCCGATTAGTTATGTGCCGCTTTGTACTGCTCGAACAGCTCTGCTTTGTTAGAGATTATATCGACAATATTTACAAAAACTGCGTTGAAAAACGTATCGAGACTATCAGTTTTTTAAGGATATTTGCGCAATTCTGCATACAGTCAAAAGTCTTTTAAAATTAGGCTGAGTGCCAGCACTTTTTGAACGTTAAAATCCCCCAAAACGCCCGCCCGTCACCACTTCCTAGTGTTTTAGCTGGGAAGAAGAAGTGGCGCAACAACTCCCCAGCAATAGCTATTACAGCAGAAGAGGTACTGTTTGCAAGTACAAAGTACCTCCTACCAACCAATGGGCAAGGGCTTGGTTGTTCTGGTTTGCAGAGCGAAACGGTTTTCTGACATTCGGATATTTGGTGTATTTATTATATTAGGCGACAGATAAATTTGCAATAAAGTACATAACACATCTTTTTCTGATACCTCTTCGTAGCTAACCGGAAAATCAATTATGATTCGTTTTTATTCCTAGAAAATGTAAAGGATCACGATAGATGTGAATGTCAATAAATGTAGGTGGGTCAATGACCGGTAATGCAAATTTCTTTGGCGCCTACTATAATCATAAAATCGCCTCGGAAACAGAAATAACAATCATAATATTTACCAATTTATTTATTTTTAATAAAATTTGGTCAGAGTTGACAAAACAATACTTAATCATTTTATTGTTATGCCCAACATTAAAAGAGACGCAGATTAATAATTATGGGCCAATACCATAGACCATAGAAGAATAAACCCTAACATGTCAGCTCGAATGTGACTGTCTGGGGCTCAGTAATTGGTTTCTAAAGTTTTCTCCGTCGAATTAATATGTTAATCCTTTTGAATAGGTTTTCTCTCCAAAACCAGGTTTTATGTAGACAAACTTTGAATTTTAAGTTTTTATTTGAAGGTGTTTTGATTTAAAACATAAATTTTATAACGTCGGGAGCTAAATAAAACCGAAATACTAATTTAAAATACTGTATGAATGTTATTTTGTTACGAAGTTATTACATAAGTGTTATACAAACGCCTACAAGAACCCGAGTTTTGGGTTCCACAATCAGTTTCAAAGGCTCATACGTAACGATGATTGTTTAGGCGCACAAGGCTATGCTTTTAACACATTATGTGTTCCTGGTATTTTATGCGACTGAAATTGCAGGTACGCAGAAAAATGACATCAGTGTTCATCGATGCAATCAGGACGGTGCATTGAATAAACAGATTATCTGTCTCTTTTACTTAGAAATGGAGGCGGTCGCTAAGGTTCAATTAATAGAATATTGGGGACACACACACACAGACGTCATTCAGCTTTTGAAGATACATATTTATTATTAGCTATTTCGTGCGGCTCTGCTCGTGTTCTTTCAGTGAAATAATTTTCGTAACCGGATAAATATTTGCAATAACCCACCTACAAACGAAGCACATTTTAGCTCTTTAAAATATTACTTTAGATAGACACAAGACTGTTCCTTCAGTGTCACGAACCTCGCCAGGAAAATCCCTTCGCCAATAAAATGAGTAATAAAAACTCACAGACCTGACCCAGACACTGACACACACAGTAAGCTATTAACAAAAGTGTCGAGTAAACGTTTTATTTATTAGAGTGCGAGCGATGCAGTGTGACATCACCAGGCTGGCATAAAAGCTGCACTATTACCGCAGCAGACCGAAACAGATCGAAACGGCACGCCAGACGAACCCACACACCTATAACCTAGGTATACGTGCACATCGCCTGGAGCACGGTGGAGACTTTTTAATAACCAACCCTCGCCGCCTCTCGGAAAGGGGGATTAAACATTGTCGGGTTTCAATAATTATTTCGGTGGGCCAATAGGCTTTATGAAATGTTACTGCGTAATTTGATGATTGGAATTTATATCTGTTTTGACGGTTTGTAGCAGTTGTGTGTGGGGATGTGAGGAATTGTGTGGGTGAAGATGCTTCTTTGAGGATGTTTATATAGCGTAGGTATGTTAGCAGCCTTCTGAATTGCCTTCTTGGTGGGTAGAATAAACCTATTTGAATGTCGAATGAATGTAAGTTGTATCAATGAACTTTGGTAAAATTAGTCAAATCTTTTTCTATTGGCAATTTCTAATCGTCATCGACTGTTAACACTTTCATTGCTACCGTTATTTTTTTTAAGTGTGTGTTTTTTCGTGGTGCGTAGACCTCGCAAAAAAACATCACATTCTCATAGGTAGAGTTATTTATGTCCTTACACTGATTTCAAACAGCGAAAGAATGAAAGTGGATATGCCTCAAATCCCGAGATTAATTTTAAAGAGCAGAAAAATCCCGTGATTTATTTAATTTAAAAAGTTGTCTACTTTTAAACAATTGAAAATTTATATCAACGACATCGGATGTCCGAAGTTGCAAAATTCCAATGCGCACACGCGCAATGTTGCCACATTTGTAGTTTGCACAACATACTTTGTGAGAACAAAAGAAAAATAATAATTATTTATTTGTAATATTGTTGGCCACACGGGATTGTCTATTAGAAATCCCGGGAAGATCCATATTAATATCAAAGTTTCGATGCAATTACTTAAATAACTACCAAATTCCGACTTCGAGTTTAGTTTTCTACAAAATTCACTTTCAGTGCTGATGCACTGGATATAATTAACAGTGTACACAAGTCTGAGCAAGAACTGTGTATTTTGCCACGTGCCGACTACTTTTTTTTTTTTTTGCAATTTCAAAATCAAGAATTCTTTTTAATGCAGTTGGAATCTTCTTATAGCTAAGTACTACTGAGTGCATTTCAATTTTAATGGCCTGTTTCACCACCCATGATTATATTTCCAATCACTTACTTGGCACATAATTTCATAAATAGATATTATATTCCATTTTTTTAAATTACTCAGGTAGTAGTGACTCTTCGGTTACCGTTAAACAGGCACTTAGCCTTTTATATCCTCCTGCAATTACAGTTCTTAGTACAATCTCAATTTTCTCATGACGAAAAGCACCGAGAAAATCAAATAAACAACACACGAGAATTTTTCTCGGTAATCATTATACTGTTAAAAAAGCACATGAATTTTTAATATCAAATGTGTCAAAGTCATTAAAAGCTGAGCGCGTTTTAATTTGCGATCTAATGAGAATTCTGTAACACAAGCCACCTTTTGACGAAAGGATTTAAACTGGGTTCGTCCCAACTCTGGGTGGATGGTTACTGACATATTATGGTACACTGCAGAGAATTAAACGGACTTTTTTCAAATACTCGTAGGTATATATATATATATATCCTTCGGTCTTTCGCCTGGTGGTAGGCTCGTTTCATTTTGGACACCAATCAATCGTATAATTTTGTCTACAAAGTGAGATGTCTAATTCCAGATTGTTTATTTTGTAGCGCCTCTTTTCCTTTCCAGTTAAAGCAATAAGAAGTGGTGACGGGCGGGTTTTATCTTGGCAGTTTTGGGCTTTTAAAAAGTTCTGATACTGTCTTATTGGTTTTTTATTATTATTTTCTTTGTTTTTTCATTGAATGCTATGTGGATGTGGACTATCACGGGATGATATAATAACTAAGTGTAGAATTTGATGATGAATGAATAGGCAAGCTGAAATTTTAATGTTTGTTTTCCCGCAGCGAAATGAGTTTGTCTTTTACAATACAATCGATTTATGAAAAATAATTAATTTAAAATCAAGAAATAGCAGAATAACAATTGGGATAAACAAAAAAAAAATTACTACGCGCGAGAGCTTATTTTGCTCTGAACATTTATGACTCGCTTTTCACTTTGTCGGCGCGCCGCCGCTCCTCTAGCAGTACCTACGTCACGTCTAGTGAGTTACTATTACTTCTCACGCTTTTTGGTTTATGAATATTTTTTTTTAATTATTTGAAAAAAAAGCATTTTATTTTTTAAGTTTAACTTTATGTTTCGATAGGTACTACTGATGGCTAATCGTTCTGCCGCGGGAAAACAACCATTCAAATTTCAGCGTGTATACATAGCTCTGACACCGAACCGACTGGTACGCTTAAGTAAGTGTATAATAATTTACACAGTACCTCATTAGATCAACCACCTGGTTTCAACGTGTATTTCACTCTCAGAGATTCAACTTAAGTCAACATACCTACTGCTCCCATTTTCTCTCCGACATCATCGTGAATTTTTCATGAGGCAAAGGAAACTACTTAGCCTAATTTATCATACTTAACGATGTTTTAATAAAACATAATCAAAATTTTTGTCTTGACGATTTAGGTTAACAATATAGAAGATACTGTTTTGAAGAAAAAAAAGGTTGCGAAAATAACATATAGTGGTAATAGTACTAGGAAATCATGTTTAACCAAGAGGTACACCTGTTTTTAGTCTGATAGATATCATTGTCACGTCATGTATCTTTGAAAGTAAAAATCACAGCCCCTAAACTGTTTAATTAATTATTTCCTGAATAGATCCAGTTTCATCTAGAGCAGTTTAAAATCATATTTATATCTGGTGGACGCTGAAAAACTGGAGATTGTCCACCTCATGTTTTCCAGTGTTAGTACAGTCAAGTATCATTCAAAAAATGTCTTTCTTCTCTCGAAAATAAAGTTCATATTTTCACTGAATACGATTTTACACGAGTACCTGGGGTTCCTTACCAAAGGGTAAAAACGGGAATCTATTACTAATTCAAAAGTAATACTAATACTCCACTGTCTGTCTGTCTGTCTGTCACCAGGCTGTATCTCATGAACCGTGATAGCTAGACAGTTGAAATTTTCACAGATGATGTATTTTTGTTGCCGCTATAATAACAAATAAAAAAAAATAGAAAGGGGGCCCCACATACAAGAAACATTTTTCGGCTTATGGTACGGAACCCTTCGTGTGCAAGTCCTTGACCAGTTTTTGTAATACACGAGCCTATACCTGTACTACTATACTATTTATACCAATATAACTGAGTAATAGGATTTCTCGGTACCGTTTCAATACTGCAGCCGGCTTTGACGGGTATTCAGAGAAATAGGTATATGGGGAATTTAATTAATAGAAAAATCACGTAACCTGAGCTACGAAACTAGGAACTTAATAACTTTGTAGTTTTATAATTGATTTTTTTCTGCGTTTTAACGTAAATGTAAATACAATTTAAAAAAATTATTTAGTGTATACCTATTTATTATATTATATTTGTAATTTAAATATTACTCTTACTTAATGGCTGGAGTGTAGTAAAAAAAAGGTAGTAATTATAATCAGACGTACTGCCAGCAAGTCTTATGACAAAAACCAAAAAAAGTTTATAGATGACAAAATACTTCAAAATTATGAGCACATACTTATTCCCAGTAGTAAAAAGCGAATTATTTTCTTAAACACACATTTTTCATCCAGTAAAATAAAACTAGAATACCTCTACATATTATTTGCAAAGATTGCTATGTTTGCAGAAATTATATCAACCTCATATCATGTTATAAATTGTGCAATTTCCACCGAGAAAACTTATTTAAATTATATTGTGTAGGTCTATACAAACTGATTTTATCGATGGTGATAAAACCCAATATGTAATTATATAATGAAAATAGGCACGTAATAAATTTTCAATGTATTTAAAACTGGTCCTTAATAAATAGTCAATCGTTTCAATTAATCATACATAACCTAACCTCATTGTTAACTTAAATGTGCAAAAGTGTAACAATTAACTTTGAATACTAGGGTACAATGAATTCAAGTAGTTATACACTTGCAGTGCCTGCAAACAAGTATATCGAGCGTCGCAGCGCGTGAGTAACTAGCCTCCTGGGTTTGTTTTCTTCGGGAAGTCCGATAATTTGGCTGCACTCCCCTTACAACTTTTACACCGAAACCCTTTTGAATATACGAGACTATTACCACGTTTCTTTCCATCGCTGGTTTTGTTCCCACAAAATTTTAACATTTTCCAAGTTTGACAGCAATGTATATCAAACAAAGAAAAGTCGCCGACGTATTAGGGGTAATTGGAGTGTCGTTAGTAAGGGTATCTGTCTCGACGCCTCCTTATATTGGCGTGCCAGACCTACCCCAAGGCAAAGCGCGTTGCCCTTTCCCCACCACTGCACCGGGTGCATTGTGCCAACAAAGGATACGCCAAAGTTCGGCTTGTAAGGTGACTGTTGATTTTCACCGAACTTGTTCAATATTGATGAGGATCGAGAGCTTAACTGTAACCATCACAGATTTTATGTTCGGTTTGTATGACGGTCGATAAGGTATGACGGATACCTTGAGTGAGGAATGGAACGGTTTTCTTGTCTTTAATTTTATTTACAGGGTTAAATGTATCTGTATCTAATAATGTGTCGGTATCTAAGGCACAATAATGCCAGGGTTGCGGAATTTGTCCGAAAGAGTCTCCGCGGCCCTGGAACGCAAAGGGCTTTAGAAGGAACACGGATGGGTTTTAGTCAGTAAGAGTCTGACACTCCCTTCTGCTCCACCCAGAGAGGAAGACGTCATTTGATGATCTCCCATCCTTAAAAAAAAAGAAAGGGCAAAATATGAGAGCGAAATCTCATACTGTTTTCTTTTTGCCTTAATCAAATAAAAGCCTCGTTAAACTAATGTAGAGAAATTCATGACACAATAATTAGAATATAATAGATAATATAATTAAACATACTTAACATTAAATCCAATTTAAATATTGCAGTGACAAAGAAAAGAAAACTAATTTCCATTTATTGCTCTGAGATAAATCAGTTAGATTGCTAACTAATAAACATCCTGCCATTTATAAAGCCCAGAACTTTTATATCGGTTTCCGATACTACACTAAACAGAAACGAGAAATAATAATTACAACTACATGGAAAACATAATTATTGCTGCTGCACAATTACAACTCGTATAACATACAAATTAAATCCGCCCTTTATAATACCGTGAATATTTCTCGGAAATTTCAATATACACACAAACTAACAGGGGGATAATATTCGCTCCAGGAGTCGTCAAAGGCTGGTATTGCGTAGCGTGGTACCAGGGTGGTATAGGTGTGTAGGAAGCGGCAGGCGCGGGCGGCGGGCGGCGGTAGCCATGGCGACCGCCGGATGCGCCCGCCAGCTTGCAACCCTGGGCATTGGGGTAACTACGCTTGATGCTCGGTAGATGGGAAAATATGGACTAATTACGTCGATAAAATTATGCATTGGACTGGAGGGGAGTAAAACTCACACTTGTGAGTAAAGTTTTTCCTTAGTGAGATACGGTTGGTTTCCCTGAACAATTTTCTCAAAAATAGCGTCACTTACATACCGTTTCTTTCGTAGCTAGTTGAAAAACTCAAACACATTCCATATGTGTGTAATCAACAGTTTAACTTCAATGGAATTCGATTGCTTTCCCATCATATACTTTTATAACTACCATTGTGGATAGCAAACGTTTCTTTTTCTAATAATTTCATCCACTTCAACACAACACTTAAATCAGTTGCGAAACAAATTAACGTTAAACTATAACTGTTCATAAAACTCCTCTCCGGTTAGTTGAAAACAATTTCGGGAACTGAAATATAGAATATTATTACTTCGCAGAATACACAGTTGTTTTGCTTTTTCGATACAGGTACATAATTTTGATCTAATTTATAATGTTTCTGTGAGTTTTACAATATATGTATGTACCTACCTGAATAAATAATAAGCATCATTTGACTGACAAGATTTTTCTAGATTAAATCCAATTTTCTAGATTGAAAACAACCAATCGAATAATCTTTATAAATAAAAATGAGTCGCTGAAATGTATGTACGCGCATAATTGGAGCACGACTGCACTAAATTGTTTTTTTTTTGTTGTGTTCGTTATTGTCACAGCAAGGTTTGTATGAAAGAAAAATTACGCTACGATCCTTAAGACCCGATCAAAAAGAAAAATCCGAAAACGGCGGGTGAAACCGCAGGGCACAGCTAGTTTAGAATAATTATCATTTTCTTATCAATTGTCAAACAAAACTAACTACCGATCCTCATCAAAATCACACAAATCTTTTCCACAAGGAGCACATAAAAACCAGGAAGTATTCCCATTTCCCTATGGACTTGGTTACCGCATCGCGCATACATATCCCTGCGTAGTATGACGGTGTAGATAGGATCCTGCAACGCTACCTATTTACTTTTTGAACCGGTGCGTCTGTGTTGCAGCCATGTTATGTGTTCCTGCTCTCTAATCATATTTACTCAGTTATGTGACGGCGAACATCGAATACCTTTGTGCGAGGATTTTCAATTAATAGAGCGTGTATTTGATGAGGTACTGACTGGGTTTTCGAACAAAGTGAATAGGAAGCCTTAAAAATATGTGTATTAAAATTTTAAAGTGCCTTTTTAGGGCTGCCTCGTTGGTCTAGCAGTCGCAAGCGGGACTGCTAAACGATGGGGTTTCGTTGCTGGGTTGTGAAAAGTTTTGATGGATTTTCTCATCAGTAATTTTCTCAGTAAACTGAATATTTGCCCGGATAAAGCCAATTAGTGAGCTTAATGTTACAAGACTAGAACCTACTTAATAGAATGGGGTGGATGCTTAGTACATCTCTGCCTTCTAGTTTTCGGATATAAGCGTGATGTTATGAAACATACCTCCTTTGTTCTCACGGCTCCTGGTTGTGTAAGATGACTGAGAGAAAATATTTCAAGAGGGTGGTGGGCAGCAACATCCTTCTTTACAATAAAAACGTTATTTTTATAAAAATATAGAAATAGATTTTTAATTGGCAGGATTTCATTATAACAACTTAAAAAGATATTTACTGTGGAAAACAACATCAGGGCTGTTTTCCCCGAAGGTGTGGGCAGAAGTATACCGATGATACCCTACTTAAAGGTTTCATGCGAACGTTGCTTAAAAATAAGTAGAATTGGCACTCAGGTATGTTATAAATCCTATATAATAGTGGGCAAGCCCATTACTTATTCAGCCGGTCGATTTTGTAAACATGTCGAAATTAAGGTCTGGGTGAAGTGATCACGAGGTGAGCTATCAATCCATATAATCAAGATGTCACGTGGTGACGAAGTGAGCTGTCATTCCATCCTGCCGGTCAATTCTGTTGACATCTCATCATGTACACGTAGGTGGATTGAACGTCAAGTGAGCTGTCATTCCATCTTGTTAGTATGGTTTGATAGCTCACTTGTCGTTCACATCTCCTAAGTTTTCACTTCGACATTTTTATAGAATCGACCGGCTTATTATATGGACTGACAGCTCACCTCGTGACCACTTCACCTAAGCCTTCACTCTGACATGTTTACGGAATCGATGGGCAGGCTCCATTCTGCTACTGGACATTTTCAATACCGTTTTTCGCTCTCTTTGTCTGCGTTACTAGTTCTAATATTAAGTTTTCTTTTAAACATCAAAAAAAGACGAAGGTTATGCATTCGACGACTTCTAAATATATTCGTGTTGTTGTGGTAAATAAAGAACATTTTTTTTTCAATTGTGATTCAAGGATAACCAAGATTTAAGACCCTTGCGAGCAAGACAGGCAGATAATACACAGATATTATTGCAATACTGATCAATACTCTGTAGATATTATACGTACACAGAATACGGAATCACCGCACCACATCATAGACTAAGAGACGCCATTACGGGCAGACTCGCAGGTACTCGCAGCTTGTGCTCACTGTCCGCTGAGCACAAGTTTTGGCTATCATAGACTTAGTCAGAATTGTCACGAACGTGAGTTTATAATATGAGTAAACTGACACGTACAACGTCGCTTGCCCTCACAGGATAATTGTCAGTTCAACGAAGCCGCTCAGTGTCGTGTTGGCCATGTTTGCCTTTAATTATTTTTTTTCAGTGTTATGCGAAAAAGTCATTCACAACATACCGTCTCTGATATATTGTTGTGTTCTTTTGGACGCTTTGGAGTGCGCAACTAGTTTCCCCTTTCTGACTGACCGAAACCTTGGCAGTTCCCCATCGACACTCATAAAGAGAGTTTTGACACTCCCGTCAGTTGAAATGACCACCGTGGTGGTATTTTGGTGTTTTGTGGCATTGTAGGGCCGTATTTGGTCTAATTGGAGAGCGTCGTATTCCAGCGTCATTAGTGATGTACACGTGATATTGCTTACTGCAGTAATTGCACTGTTTGTCTGTTTGCTACGGTGCGATTCGCCGGAACGTTACTTAGCGTAAGAAGATCTTCCAGCAATTTATAGTAATAATGAATAACAGGCACTTTATTAAATGAAGTCAGTTCGAGGGAAAATTGTTAGTTAACTGTCCAACATTTAAATTACTTATCCCTATACGTTTTAGTACAAAAGTTTCGTACCTAATCTATGTAAATTCAAGATCATTATTTCAACAAGATACTCATTTTCCAATCACTACGTGGCCAAACTCGCGTGCAAAGTATGACTACAAAGTATATATTGACCGAGGCAGTCTACAAAATTACCTTGCCAACACGAAAATAATATTTACCATCCTTCCTGTCGCCGTCAAAACACGGTTGTTCACAAAGGAGCCCTTTCAATATCGCATCAAAAGCTTTTTAAAATATAATAAAGGCATAATTTAATTTTCTCTTTCAGAATGGCATCCGTCTGGGCCCATCGTGCAGCGGTTCAAATTGGCGCACATACAAGTACAATCACTACAGTATATAAAAACATAGCGATACTTATAATAGGCGTCTGGTTCCACCCCTTGTCTGCGAACGGGATCACATCCTCACTTGCAATTACGGTAATTAATTAATAGCACCGAGACGGGGCTGCTGACGCATCAGTTGTATGTGTGTTATGTTGTCCTGGTACGTATTGACACTACCTATGCGTAGAATTATGTAGATTATTAACAATAATGTTTTGGAACGAAGTTCCTTATCGCGCGTTGTGAAAGGGGGGGGGGGGCTAGACGGAAAAAAATCATACGAAAAGTTGTAACGACACTTTTTTGAGTGTCTTTTGTTTCTTTTATGTTTGAATTTCGAAGAAGAATGTGGTTTTAATTTCGAAATAAAGCGCCAAAATATAAGATACAAATATTTTGATAAAAGTAATTGATTAGACACTAATTTTTCCCGCGGCTCAGCTCCTTTTTTTTTTCAATAACTCATGGTTTTTAGCAAGTTTCTGGAAAAGGAGGTAGGTTTTAATTCTGTTTGTTAATTATCGCTTTTTGGAAAATCCTGTTTTCAAGAATCGCTTGTTTATTGTAAACAAAAAATTCTCAGTAACAAATTATGCAATTTCGGTGGAATTTACGAAATTAAATTATATTAAAAATCATGGAGTCGGAGCGTATCTATGGCAGGTAATTTAATTGAAGTGCTGCATCGAATAAAAAAACAAGGAAATTGTTCTTGTATTGTGATCAGTTACGTACTACAGACATAAACTCACGCTTCTTTCCCATTGGAGCCGGCAGAAACTACCAAAACCGGCCAAGTGGGGTTCCTTAGTAACCCGTCTCCTAAACCATGCCAGAAAAATAGTAAAATGTAAAGTGTAACTATTATTAGCTTATAAGTTACAAATGCACTTGGTGATAAGCCATTATCTATGGTATAATCCCATTTTATAAGTTGGTCGACTATTACTCGAATCATTAACTCGTTAAGCCCCTAGGCTCACCGCTATCTATAGCGGTGATAGTTTTCCTTCTCAATTCGTTATATATGCTATTACCATGGTTTTTTTCGCGTCTCCAAAAACAACCGTTTAGCTGGCAGTGGGGCGGGCACTTTACGGTCCGTTCACGACCTTGCCGCTGTGAGAGCTAAAGCGCTGTTAACGCTAAATATTTCGCAAACCAATCCTTGGATGGAAAAATGGTTTTAGAAAACCCTCAATATTTTTAAATTTTAGGTAATTTAATTGGATAGGTCCAACGACACATTTTTATCATCATCGTCACTTAACGTGGCTACCCAAAAATATATTTTTTTCAAGATTTTTATTTTACCAGTTTGTATTTAATATGTATACCCATACCAAATTCCAACTCTCTAGTACAAAGCGTCCCTGAGTTAAACCGTGGACGGACAGACAGACGGACATGGCGAAACTATAAGGGTAAGGAACCCTTATAGTTTCGCCATGTCCGTCTGACTACGGAACCCTAAAAAGTCATTGCGCTGCTTGCTACGACATAATTACTATGTGCTCTTTTAGCTTGTTTATGTTCATACTCTAGAACAAGGAACTTTTGTACAAACTGCACTGAGAACAGACCACCCAAGTAGACAACAATCAACACAAATTTAAGCTAAGAGCAATAAGAAGTTAGGAAGCAATCAGTAGCAGAACTAAATTAACAGCCCATAAATACCACCCCCCTTACTTGTAACGTAATCTAACGACGCTAAAGTCCGAGCCCTTAATAGTTTAAACATTAGTATTCTTTCCCGACATCCCTGGGGGACATTAAAATCACTTTGCGACCATTTAAGACGATATAAATTCAGTCACCACCAGTCATTATTTAAGTAGTCCCCGTTACAGGCAAAGTAGTTACCATAAGGGTTTCATTGCTATACTTTTGGTTACATAAAAGATTTGATTTATTACAAAATACTAATAATGGCAGATCACTTCTGCTTTTTGTCGTCTTTCTTCCGTTTTCTCGTTAAAACTAATCTTGCTAGTTTTTGAAGAAGTTTTACTCTCTCTCTAAACTTCCCATCGAACTCATTTAAATCGCCTACATAGGGCCTATGTGCGCCTGGTACATAGGCTTTGATACGGCGCGCGCGACTATCTGCGAACCGGCGGTCGTCATGACAACCAGGTTGTGATGGACTATTTTTGTGCCCAGACAGTTTCACTTTGCCGCCTATTTATTAATATTGACGTATCAATCATGCCATGCAACCATGGACCACTGGTATAAATTGTTATTTTTTTTAGTATTGAGGATCGAAACTCTTAATTTAACTGGCGAAATTAGATAGAAACTCATACGGAAATTAAAATTTCATGAGGTGTCTGCCTATGTAGGTAAGTGAAATCACTAATATAATATTTAACTTGCATGTACGTGTGCAACCTACCCGGCCGCAGAAGCAAACAATTCTTAGAAGCAAACTATGCAACGAAACTATAACCCTTATTTCAATAAACATTAAGTTTAAAATTAACAAATTAAACACCTAACTAAGTTGGCCAGCGCATTTCCTCGCTGCAGATTTTCCGGGCGAGCTGTCAAAACTCCCGCCCGGGGTTCGACTGTTTCCGTGAAACGTCGGCACGGATCGACACCCTTGTCATGGAGGCCAGTTTACATGGAGCTGCAATATTTGCTCGAACAGCTTTGCTTCCTTTCCGCGGCTAGAGTGGGCGAGCTCTCGCTAGTGTGGTCCAGCACGCAGGCGTGTATGCACCGCGACATCGTCGATACAATGAGCTATATGTGTGCTCCGTACTAGTGAACTTTGATAATGAACCAAGGGGCAATTGCCCGGGCAGGGGGGGCGAGGCTTGTGCCCCCAAACCACTGTTACGTCGGCCGGGATGTGCAACGACCTGCAGCCACTTCCGAGCTAGCTATGTACGCATCGCACATAGCTAACTCCTATAACGCTTTATGTACAGTATCAAAACGATTATTAGACCTACGAGCTACGACCTCTTCGTGAGTCGTGGCTGCCTGGTAGCGACCCTCATTATAAACCTTTAGTTTCACAGGTTATTGGGAGATAACAACGTCACAAAAACAAAGGGTACTTTAGTTGCACGTTACTCCTGTTTGTAAGAAAATTCTTGGCTAAAACTTTTACAAAGTAATTACAATTATCTGAGTGTTAATTTTATTTGATACAATATTGACGGACAATGGTGGGATTGTTTGGCGTTCTTCTTCAGTCACCCCTCAAGGGAACGTTACACAAACAAGAGGAAAATTTTATTCCTCTGGGAGGTGTTGTTTTCTACTTAAAATTTTTAAAGAAAAAAATCCTCTCTTTACGGTATTGGTTCTAAGCAAGCCAATCTCAATCTGAGAACTGAATGCGCCTTAAAACAAATCTCTTGAAAGGATCAAATTAAGAGAGTTGAAAGCATTTTAACCATTTTCATTAGAAATTATAATTTTCGTTTCATTGTTTTACTTGCTGTTCGATATAACTGGATTATTTTTTATAATCTATACATATAATAAAAATGTAACCGATCGCAGTCTGTACATGGAAGATATATGAGAATAAATATTATTTGGACAACCTATATAAACAGACAAAAATTCTAACAATCATTGTTTTGGGTGTTATTTGACCCAAAACAGTGATTGTTAGAATTTTTGTCTGTTTATCTGTTTGTCTGTGCATTTGTGCACGCTAATCTCAGAAACGGCTTATCCGATTTAGATGTGGTTCACTAATACATTGTGGTAAGCTTCACTTAACATTTAGTGTTTGTTTCATGTCAATCGGTTCATAAACAAAAAAAGTTCTGCCAATTTAAATAATCACGTCGAACATTTGTTAAACTATCTATATCTATCTATTCTTTCTCTGTGCAGTAGCATTGACTGAAAGTTTTACTTAAAATAAAAATTTCTGCCCCAAGTAACTATTCTAGTATTAAATATTAAATTAATAACAATTGTGTACCTACAGTTGCCGAATAAAATTGTCCAAACCTGGTCACTAATTTCCAAATAAACTCAGGAAGGGACCACGTGTGCATCTAATATAATAATCATCATCATCATCTCTCTCTCTGCTCTTGTCCCATGTTACTTGGACTCAACGCGTTTTCTTTTCATTTTTGTCCTTTCAACCATTGCGACATATTTACTCTTTTTAGGGTTCCGTACCCCAAAAGGAAAAAACGGAACCCTTATAGGATCACTTTGTTGTCCGTCCGTCCGGCCGTCTGTCTGTCTGTCAAGAACCTTTATCTCGGGAACGCGTCGAGGTATCGAGTTGAAATTAAAACCATATTTTTTTACTTTATTATTGTATATGTACTTAATTGTACACCTCATAATAAGAACAGGACAATCAATCATAAAAATAAATCTCTTCCAGACAACCTTTGGATGGATTGAACGAAAGGAGATCGATTTAGGGCTGCCAGTGTACAAACGTCCTAGACAATACTAATTAGACATAATAAAATAAAATACATAAATACAATACTAATAAATATCAAATATATAATTAAGAAAGGAGCGGAAAAGTTAAAATGAAAGGTAGTGCTCCTTCACTTTTTTTTAAACGCTGGTAGCGTTTGAGCACGCCTCACTTCTATGGATAATGAATTCCACAAACGAGCTGCTTGTATACTGAAAGATTTGTCAAAGAAGGAAGTGGAATGAATACGAATACTTCATTTTAGATTCCCCGATGATCTCAAAATCCGTACCTGTCTGACTACTAAATAACAATATTTTTTAAACTATTCTTTAGAAATAAAGAAGTTCAGCTGTTCACTTTCAAGTTAAGTAAACTTGACTAAAGAGTTTAGTAAAAGATTAAAAGGATACACTAAGCCCGACAACAGCCACAACTAAACACGAACCTCCAGACTACAACAATGAGAAACATTCCGCATTGTCACCACCTTAGCTTAGCTACCTCCTCTTTGTGCACCCCTAACTTTTGCCCGCGGCACTGGCGTAGACTTCTAGGGGGTTATAAATTCCTAGTACATTAAGACGAGATTTAGTCTAGACAGTGAGTCGTATTTACACAGAATGAAGTAGCTAAGCATCCTCTATGCAAATTCTATAGCTATTATTTTAATGTCCATAGTGACTGGACTTTATAAATTGTTTAATGAGTCTGATGCTCGTATTCCATGGTCTGGCAAGAGCAAGAGAATAATTGTGAACAAGGAAACACTTTACAATTCGCATTGCTTTGTCTCGTGTGATTTCAGATCTCAGGGCCAATTAAACTAATTCTATTAAGCAACTTTCGTATTCGCATGTCAGTCGCCATCTTTCAAATTTAAATTGAATTTCTTCGTTTAAGAAAAATCATTTAGAAGAGTGTGAGGTTCGTTATCATAACTTTTGGTTCTCTAAATTGGGTCTAGTGTAGTGGATATAGGAGTCTAAAATGCATTCTATTGAAGATAATACCAGGGCTCTACGTTTGTAAAGTAGTAGATACAAACCAATAATTCCAATGCGTAGGTAACGCGTTTTTCTCGGAATATTTTGAACTTTTGAGTTCTAACTCCTAGTTCATACTACACATAACATAATTCATACAAACATGCAATTCTACTAATGAAACCAAATCAAAACAGCAAAAGTTATAAAACAGATCCTTTGAACAAACCAGTCTGTCGGCGACCACACAAATAATTGCTACTCAAAAATTGAAAGCAGAAACGTGCAAAATACATCAAAGGCAATCACTACCAACATCGAACTTTCCAATAAAATGAGATCAGAGAATTATAGACCGTTAGCGTATGCTAATAAGAATGGTTTCGTCAAAACTTTTGTGCTTAAAATTAAATAACGCACACGCATAAACGATGGGGTTCGCTTTACATTGAAAGAGGGGTCCAGACAGAAAAATGCACTTGGAACCCCTCGTCTAGACTGAGGCTGTCTGCGGGGCGACCGCGGTGACTTGGGAACTGCGTTCAAGGACGAACACACGACCGGTGTGCGGCCCCATGTCGAGAAACCATGCAATTCCCTTGAAAAGAGAACTCGTTTTGCTTGATTTAAGGGGGATTCTGTGGGAATGAGAAAGTGAAGAATGCAAGATATAAGATAGCAACCCACTACAATGCTTGAAGTTGACTTCTGCTCTTTGTAGACTGTAAACCGGTAGGTAAACGTTCATATTTAAGATCAGCTTTCTTTATGACAAAAGATCCTTACTGGTTTAAAGCTTGTCAGGTAAGTGGGTTCTAAGTATATTTTTGAAAATAAATCTCACAGAATGGTGAACAAGTTAAATAAGAAATCTATGTCTTAAAATGTCTCTTTCCGTATAATATCCGAGCGTCGCAAGAACTGCATTCCCAAATTGTCTGTTACATTAGCAACGTTACTCCAAACCGTAAACTCCACTCCTAAATACCACGAACCACGTAAATTTTCCGACAAATCGATGCACCGCTATCGATACCAACAAAAGAGTCCAAGTCTACAGTTTCAGTGTTGTCTGCCCCCACAATAAACCTAGTGGTGTATAATTTAGTGCTGCTGTAAGTCTGGCGTGCTATACGTGGCTATACGGAGCTATACGGGGCTGTACAGGGCTATGTGGGGCTGTGCTTAGTGTATACCACGTCGCATCGCCCCGCCAGTAAGGATAGGTCAGGCACACGGTGCAATTTTATGCGTTTGTTTGTAATACTAATGTGTTTTATTTGATGTTTGGGGTGGCAAAACGTGATTGGACGTTTTGATAGTGCTGAGGGAAGTCTGTCATTTCTTTTTTAAGACTTTTTGCTCTGAATTACAGTGTTAAATGTTGTTGATAGGTTGATTTTGTTAGTTTGCTTGAAGTTTTAAGATCAGTGAGATTTTCTTGAACATTGTTCTTATGTTTATCATGATAAGTACCACGTCTTTGGTCTAGACATGATTCAGTTCCAAGTTCTGTTCATGTATCATATGGTTATCTATGTTTTTAGAACATAATTTTATTGGTAGTTAGTGCAGCGTGGTTTTCCGCGTATTCTGACTACTATTTTAGGCGGCGCAGCTTCAGGCTCTTACCATCCTCTCTCGAATTGATATGAATCGATTCGATTAATTTTATTTTTTAGTAGCATAAAAGAGAAGGCGTCACGCAGAGGTTGCCAGGACGAGTTGGTCACACTTGTTTGAAAGAGTCACCGCTGCCCTGGAACGCAAAGGGCTTTAGGAGGAACACGGATGGGTTTTAGTCAGTAAGAGTCTGAAACGCCCTTCCGCTCCACCCAGAGTGGAAGAAGTCAATTGATGATTTCCCATCTTTAAAAAAAAAAGTCCAGGATCGAAACAGCACAAAGTCATGGAGAAAATGTTTGCCCAGCAGTGGGATGATACAGTCTGACATTAATCAGTTACAGAAGACGTTTGTTGAACAATTTAGGAACAGTCCATAACAATGATATATTTTTCGTTATAAAAGTAATCTATGTGTTTTGCAATCCTACTATCCTATCCTACTTCCTACTAATATTATAAACGCGAAAGTCTGTAAGTATGGACGGATGGAGTGATGGATGTTTGTTATTCTTTCACAACAAAACGGCTAAACGGATCTTGATGAAATTTGGCACAGAGGTACAATATGGTCTGGAATAACACAAAGGATACTTTTCATCTCGGGAGTATGTTCCCTTGGTATAATTTTCGACATTATCGCGGGCGAAGTCGCGGGCGCTAGCTAGTTGTGTAATAATTTAATTGAAGGCAGAATACCAATAGAAAAATATGGATTGAACAATGGCCTTCAGAGTCAGACATGATTTTAAGAGACTGGTTTACTGATTCCATTAATATCGATTAAGCGGTTAGTTACTATAGTTATTACTTTTGATGGCGGCTTGAACGGTGCACAGAACTGATACGTTTTCTGAAAGGAACAATCAAGGCTTACGTCTGCTACGCTAGGAGTCAGAGTTCGATCCCTGAGTCATTAAGTTTTTCCAATAGGTAAATGAAAATAGGTGCCTCTAAAATGTATATAAGGTGATGTTTATGAAGAAATATATTTACTTTAGATTCCATTCTTAGTTACGACGAGCCTTTACCTAGTTCTACGAAAATTATCAGTTATATTACACGTAGCATACATGTCACATCGCATCGTGCAATATTCACAGTGATGAAATTTATAAGACGGGCACAGTGCAATTTCCTGTTCTGAAAAATATTCAATCAATCATAAGTTTATGCGAAATTAAAGTAAACAAGATTCACAGACAGCAAAAATGATTCTTTAACATGTGCCTCGCTGCAGTAAATCCACCCAGTCTGATCTATTTCTTGCGGAGTCTGTCAGACGCACTCGGAAGCCTTTAAACGGTCTTGCACGTCTTTTAAACTTATCGAGGATAAGTGGGGGAAATCGACATTTGATGGGGCGACCGCGACGCCAATAAGGCATTCGTAAGTATATTTTCGAAAATCTATTTCAATTTCCGAAACGTGTGTCTATCGATTGCCATGTCTGGAATATAAGAAAATGTTTTTTTGGTTTAGTGTTTATTTGATAGGGTTAGAATGTCTGAATGAGCTTGTAATCTTTTGAGAAGTGCATCCTAATACCGATGGCAATCTAAATCGTCGAGACAAATGCTGTTGCGGTTCTAATATTCAAGATATTGAAGATATTGTGTACAATTAAGAATACTCTACATTCCTCTAAGTGTACCACCAACATGGTTATACAACTGTACCAGAAATCTTAATTTTAGGGGTACAATGGCCGTCTTATCGCTGACAGCTATGTCTACCAGACCACGTTTGGGTCGGCTGAAAGAACTTAAAATCAAAATGGGGTAGTCTGAAAATTCTGAAATACTTGTGTTACTATTTTTGGTGTAAAATAAAGCATATTCGATCTATCTACCACTGCTAAATATATCGACTAAGAAATTTGGTAGTTGTACAATCATGCAACTAAATCGCAAATACTTGAAACAATGTTGTGAGTATGCTGTGTTGCCAATTCTTTTACATTCTATCTTAAATACGATACGTTTGCTAAAAAAGTATTTAGACACTCACTAATTATGAGTACTTAATATTTTATCTGTATATCAAATAGCTAGTGATATATTCTTACGGTAACCTCTTTCAAAATAAGTACTTTTCAGCGACTTTCTATGCATTTTATCATTCTAATGGCTGTCCTATTAGCCCCCAGCTTTGAAATTAAGTGGGGTTATAAATAAGGGTCAGTACACTACAAAATATGTACGATGTGAGTCAAAAGATCCGCTCAAAGGTCGCGGGTATGCGGTAATGCGGATACTATGGGACTACATTATTTACAGATTGTTGAATTTTATTGGTTAGTTGGTAATACGTACAGAGTTCGCTGCACAAACTTCGCTGTGTATGTGTTTGTGGTATCGAATATTTTAGTGGAAAATATAATGTAATTCAATTGCATCTGTTCTGTATGGTGTCAAACGTAAAAAAATAGCACCATGCCATCACTTCCCGTGGGTGTCGTAAGAGGCGACTAAGGGACTCACCAGAGAATGGGCAGCAGCATTCTCTGTGCATTGCAGCAGCTACACTCAACCCGCCTTTCAAGCGTGGCGATTATGGCAAGCCTCACCCCCCTCCCTTTGGGGGAGGCCTATGTCCAGCAGTGGACGTCTTTCGGCTGGTATGATGATAATGCATCTGTTTGCTGGTTTTTCTTTTTTAAACTACTATATTTTTTCCAGGAAATGCGCATGTTCCTGCGATATAGCCTGTGATAATAAGCCATAGTGTACCTTTATTTATTATTATTGGATCCCAGATTTCTTTTAATCGTATCAGCATCACTTCCTACCATTAACTCCCACAAACAATCTGAAAATTTACCTTTTTCTAAAATTTGTTTAGAAACCGTCAAACCAGGATGCTCTCTACAATTATCCAAGAACTACCGAAGTATGCTATGACTCAACTCTTAAGTAATCTCTAGTCTTACAGGAAGTGTTAGCCGGAAGGCTCAGTAGATCAGTCTAAAGTAACAAACTGGAGACTACTATTTTAAATTAAGTTACGATTTTATATAAAAAGTATAGAATTAGGAACTGCCTCGTGTATCCAATTAAATAAATTCTAAAAACACCAGTTTTTTTTTTTAAATATCTGTTTTCTCTAAAACCCTCCAATTAATGGTTGCCTGGGAAACAAATCTCAGCTGCACTCAAACATCTGTTTTTCCGTGAATACCAGGAACACATGACGCATTCGTGCGTTCATAAGCTCCAGACGCCTTTGTTACAAATGGAATCCCTATTTCATTCCAGTCCTATTGGAACTCCGAGTATTGTTATCGGACTACTGGTGAATTTTGTTAGAAACATGCATGTAAAAAAAAAAAGTTCTGATTTTTATGCGAATGCTTTCAATCCATAAGCGCATTAACTACAAAGTAAACAAAGGTCTATGATTCAATTTCATAAAGAAATCTTCCGAGCCCCATAGAGTATGCCATTATCCGAAAATATCTTAAAACGCGACGAGAATACGAAATAAGGAAGAATCAATCCCCTGCAAGTGTAAGTACTCGTAGCACGCGCGTAGAGTCGCTACGCCGCCGCCCGTAGCCTCACGTAGCGTGTGCGTGTCTACGTCCGATACCGTGTGTAGCTGTTTCTAACATTTACACCGCAGAGAAAAATTCTTTAGTTTTCCTTTTAAATACGATTATTGGAAATACCTCTTAAAATTGGAAGATTAATGATAATGTTTTTCATGACGGAATTTTCATTCATCATCATCTGCCTAGCCTTTTCTCAACTATATTGGGGTCGGCTTAACTGAATACCAGTATTTTCATTGTTCTTTGTTTTGTAATTTATACATGATTATCATGATGACATGAAAGTTTTTGTGTACTGATTCGCTATAATTATTTTTTTCTAATAAAACAAATGTGTTAGTTATTTCAAGCATAAATAAAATAAAGAAACAGAGAGTTCGGTTAAGATGAAACTTTAATTAAAGAACGAAATTACGAAGGTAACCTGAAGCTGAAACTCGTATTTCAAACGTCATTTCCCCATTTTTCCCCAAAAGCGAACGACCGGGCGCTGGCCGGGCTACCAGGGCAGCATGGAGCGCAGGCGGGTGTGTGCAGGCGGCCAGGCGCATTGCAGGCGGGTGAACGGCCGCGCATCGATC
>NDFZ01004749.1:73760-99468 GCA_002192655.3 Mamestra configurata | reverse complement strand
CAGAGGTCGGAATTAGGTAGAGTTATTAATGTACTTGCATCGAAATGTTGATATTAATATGGATCTTCCCGGGATTTCTAATAGCAATCCCGTGTGGCCAACACTACAAATAAATAATTTTATTTTTTCTTTTGTTCTCACGAGCTGTGTGCGAACTACAAATGTACGTAAACAACATCGCGCGTGTGCGCATTGGAATTTTGCAACTTCGGACATCCGATGTCGTTGATGTAAATTTGGCAACGCCGCGCGTGCAGTGGTTTAAATTGTGTAAAAGTAAATAACTTTTTTATTTAATAAATCTCGGGAATTGAGGCATATCCACTTTATTCTTTCGCTGTATGAAATCAGTGTAAGTACGAAAATAACTCTACCTAATTCCGACCTCTGGTTATAAGTAACTTAAACTGATTCTAACCATCAGTTTTGTTTTGTATTTGGGCTAAAAAATAAACTAAGAAAACTAATGTCCATCTAAAATTGTAGGTAAACCTCCATCATTGCTGACAAAGAAGAAATAACTGAAAGTAAGACAAACAAAATAAATCAAAAAGTCCGAAAGTCATCTTTCATCTTTAAAGCAAAATTGATATCTCACCTTAAAACATTTCAAGAAGTCCATTAAAATATTAACACATCCTCTTTCGAGACGTTGTAATGTCTCTCATCATTGGTTGATACGACAGCAAAGTTTGGTTCCAAACATTCATCAATATCACTCAATATCCGTCACCCAGACTCATCAGGTTTTATCTCAAGGTGTCTAGATACGGCGGATACCTAATAGACAGGAAGAAGATAAATAGCCGGCTTCCCAACAATTAATTCGACTATATTGTACTGGCGAGTTCAGAAAATTTCGAATTTCATAATAGTGACGTCATTCTTTTGAAGATTTTTCCCGAGTTTTCTTTTAACTTTGAAAGATGAGTGTTTCTGCAGAAAAGAGGGAATGCTTTTAGTAACAAGTTAATTAGTTTTGAACAGAAAATCTTTGAAGCAACGTACAATCTACTGAAACTCAGAATGGCTATAAGAGTAAATAAATACTGCCAAGCTTTAATGATCTTGTTAGAGCTGTCACAAACCTTTTTTTGAGTGACATTTTCCTGTGACAGATTGTCGACGACGAAAGTATCAAGATCGATGTATTTACCGAATTAGCAGACCGGTGTAACTTTAATATACCACCTATATTTCGTCACTTGCGGATAAGGATAGTTCCATGTAACTGGGGATGTTCATATCTATGGGGCCATTCATTTATTACGTAAGATGATTTTTACTAGTTTTTGACCCCCCACCCCCTAAATAAGAAAAAATAAGAATAGGCCGACCCCTCCCCCCTGTTTAATATTTATTACTTAGGAACCTAAAGTACATAATGAATATACGCTTGATCGGCGTTCGACAAGGAGGTCATGATTAAAACACAATAAAGGCATTAATTGACACACATCAACAAAAGAAGTTTACACACTTTAATAATTCAACTATTTATTGCAATGTTAAATCATCAACGCAATAACGAGTTTCGTTTACTCAAACAAGTGACACTCTAGTTCACAAGCGGGGAGTTCCCGGGAGGCTCAGTGCGGGTAGCGCGGAACGTTGCCATAGAAATAGTTCACCTATACGCACCCGAGCGCACACTCGCGCGGTAACTTTGCGTATTTTGTGATCTTACGTAAGAACTACCAAGACTTCCTCCCACCCCCTTATAAGAAAAAATAAGACATGGTCACCCCCCCTCCCCCTAAATCGTCTTACGTAATAAATTAATAGCCCCTATAATAAACACAAATCTACTATTTAAGTATTACACTATCGCCATTTGTCCACCCAACGCACCACCCAAACCTTCACTGGTAGAAAATGCCAAAGGCATTAAATCGCCTCTGTAATTTTATGTGCATAAAGTATCAAATAAATCTGGGCTCTACAACTGCTACCGAGATTTCTTGAAGCACTCAATTACCCTTAGTTTGACCCGGGCATCAAACCTAACACCCCCACTGCTCTCTAAAAGACGTACGAAGACGTAATAAAAATGTGTCACGTAAACGTCCTTCCAAGTCTCCACCATTCCACCAACATACATAACCACCCCCTCATTGCATACTAAAAGGCGGCAAAGAAGGAAAAACAAATAAATCAAAGCTACAAACAGTTTTCTTGCCAGCAGTACCGCTCCTACTTTAATTTATGTACGAAGGGCCTGATTGATCAATAGCCAATAACAAAATGACGACACTCACTCTACGCATAGATACATACGTATATAGGCAGACACATAAGGAACTAAGTAAGTAGATCTATTTATTATTGGACATGACGGATGGTAAAGGCAAACTTTGCGAAAAATCGCGGACTTATTTAACAATGGCCTGAATTCGCCAATAAGCGCTTGGTACAAGCGTGGTTGTCTATATAGACCTTTGCCGTGCTGAAGAAAGTATTACAGGCAGGTTTTATTTATTTAAACTTTATGAACGTTAGTAAATAGGCGGACTACCTTCCTTACCTACCTTTTTATCCCTACCTATTCAGCTAATCTAAACCATAACGAGCCGGTGGATTCTGTAGACATGTTGAAATGAAGGCTTGGGTGAAGTGATCACGAAGTGATCTGTCATTTCATCTTGATTACATGGATTGACAGTTCACTTCGTGATCACTTCACCTAAGCCTCCACTTATTTATTTATTTATTATATACTTTATTGTACACCTCATAATAAGAACAGGACAATCATACATAAAATAAGTGCACAATGGGCACTTCGACATGTTTACTGAATCGCAGATGCTACTTAGTTAAACAGGGTGAGTTATAATTCATTTTCAATCGTTTAGTGTAAGTAATGAATACAAACTTTATATGCGATGGGACCAAGCTTCAAATATAAAAAAAAACCGGCCAAGTGCATGCTTTCACTTTTTCATGTTGTTATAGCGGCAGCAGAAAAAAAAAAATTCACCTAACTGTTACGGTTCATGAGAGACAGCCCACTGACAGATTGACGGACGAACGAACGGACAGCGGAGTACTTAGAAATAGGGTCCCGTTGGCCTTCGGGTACGGAACCCTAAAAATGGCCTGTGTATGAAGCTTCAGCAACATATAAGAAGGGAACAGCCATTTTGTTTCGCGCTTTCAGGATTGGTTCTAGTAAAAGTTGTTCATATTCACGAGTATTTCAAACCCCTAAAATATAGATAATTAATTAAATGTCACCTAGTTTAAGTCATCATCTGCCTAGCCTTTTCCCAATTATATTGGAGTCGGCTTCCAGTCAAACTGGATTCAGCTGAATACCAGTATTTTACGTGGAGCGGCTGCCTACCAGACCTCCACAACCCATTAACTGGGTAACACGGTACTCATTGGTAAGACTGGTGTCAGATTTTCTGTCTTCTGACTATCCGTAACGACTGCCAAAGATCTACAAATGACAGCCTAGTACACATGTTTTATTTAGTGAACGACGAAGCTTATCGTTCACACTACTTTCTACACTGGCTGTCGTGGACTTTCCGTCTAATTTACAACTATTTAAAAGTATATATCACATTTTTCTCTTGTGTTGTGTTTCTACAAACGCAATAACACAGAATAGGTAACTATTTACAAGCTGTAGCAGTGGTGTTCTACTGAAATATTGACGGAGTTTCATACACACGCGACCACTCTGCCGCAACAAGTATGACTTGGTTATGTTTGCTATCAACTTTCATGACTTTTGAATAGGACTCGCAAGTTTGTTTTTAACGCAAACTTATTGCATTCCATAATAATAAAGTAAAAGTTTGGCAATTGTCCTGCACCAACCAGGACTGTCCCTGGGCTACTTGCACAGTGCATACAGGAGTAAAATCGACGTTGGTGCCTCATAATAATGAAAGCGTCTAACGGGGCTTCTGCGATTTGCCTTCGGCCTCTCGCCGCATTACAAGGGTCCCAAGAAATGTCAAAGATATAAGAGTTTAAAAAAATTGTCTCTGTTATCTATGACCTAGACTAGAGTCAAGAGCAAACCCATCTCAAATAAAAAATATCTGTTGGAATCCCTATCGCCAAAAATGACGAACTCCTATAAAAACTTCCGTCCTATATTTAACCCCTACCATTTCTTATATACATATGTCACCGGAAAATTACAGACTCCGCAAGATTGTAATAAATCTTTATTAGATTATAATTTCTCGATACATATATCATGAAAAAATCGATTGTACCTATACAATAAATCCCATCCAAAGTCAATAGTTTCCAATATATCCTTGTCTTATTAAATTAATAACTGGGACTCTCCTCCGACTTCAATGTCTTAATTGGGTAGAAAAAAAACCTTCGAAGAATGAAGTTTGGCTATCTTTGCATATTTATCAAAATATTAGTTACTTTGGACTATTAAGGTGATTGCTAATAAGAATATTCCTTTCGCCAGCGGCTTTACTCGCGTTAATATAGATTTCCACAAAAAGTAGCCTCTAACCGTTTCCAGGATCCCATCTATTTCTGTGCCAAAATTTATCAAACTCGGTATAGCGATTTAGGCGTGAAAGCGTAGCAAACAAACAGGTAAACTCACTTTCAAATTTATACTTTTAGTGACAAAAATAACAACAACAAATTGCCGTCATCATAATAAAACCACAGTAGCATAAAAATATTCATAATATGGATACCAGTTTATCAGTAGCTTATCAGTTTAATCCTTGCGCGGATAATAAACCAAACAGAAAAGTTTTAAAGTTCAACCAAGTAACTTGCTCTCTGCTTGTAATTAATATTCATTTTTAATTGAGAACCGGTGGATTCCGTGGTCGTAATGAATGCAATGTTGACTATTGCTCTTATATGGTTCAATTGAACGTTATCGCATAAATCGAATGATAATTTGTGTTTTGACATTTAGGTAAGAACTACCGAGTATGTGCGAACCATTAAAATGGTTCAACATCATTGTTTTGATAGAGCGGACAGTTTTGTCTTGGCCATGTTCATGTCTAAGCTAAATGAACTAACCCGATGATTCGTTCAGTAACCGATAAAGCAGGGCCTAAGCCGCTGGGTCCAAAAGCATGTAGAGGTATGCGGAACAGGGTGTATAGCCCCGAGAACGTCCATTGAAAAGGGAGGATCCTCCGCCCAGACGGTTGTTGGGCCTGGTGGGCAACTCCCCAATGGTTGCTTTTTGGGCTGTTGTATATGCTTAAATCGTACGGAAAACTTAGATACCGCGATGCAGGATTTGTTTGAAGTATGAAGTTCGTTGCTGGCGGTATAGATGTCGCTACGTTAGTTGTTGTGGCGGTATAGATTCCGCTACAAGCATACAATTTTGCACATCCCCTATAAAATAAAATGTGTTGTGTTAGTGGTTAAATATAGGATGGAAGTTAATATCATGATACCAAAATCACCACTTTTCCATTCACCCCTGGTTTTGATTGAATTATTTGAACAAAAAGCGGGAATAGATATATAACCTCGCGGGTTATTTTTATAGGTAATAATAAGTGCTTAAGTATGTTGTACATTATTTTTATGTATATGTCACCAGGAAAAAAAACGCGTGAAGTTGTAAACAGTTTTTTCTTAATTTATGTCCTGGAGGTATACGGGTCCACTGCTTGCTACTAAAAATTTAATTTTTGAGAGTTACGAGAGTTTAGAGTGGAATATTTTCATGTTTGGAATATTCTCTTCGAGCCTTTAATTTTATATCACGAAAAGCACATATAATACACGCGTTATGTATATATCACAAACAATACAACGACTTATTACTTTATACGGGACTTATTTTTTTTGTTTTTTCAATATTCAAAAAGCCTATTAATTCTATCTTATGACACCTCATTTATTAAAATATTTGCAGCTTTAAGGCTACAGGGCGTGCCCATGAAATAGACAAACATAGATACATACATAGGTACTCACCAAATCATTACCCTCCTTCTTAGGTAATCGGATACAAAATGAAAACATCGCGAGCAAACGATCAAAGCTCATTTTTTCTCTAGTTATTTCAGAAGCTTCGCATTCCTTCTAGGTAGAAAAAGGCGCCTTTGCACAGTCGAGTAATTACATCGTGATAACTTCAAATATTTCATATATACTAAATGTCATCTTTTAATTTATAATTTACATGCATGGCACCTGTCCACCTGTCCTAGGACATGTGCATCCGCAATCATTATATCTGTACACCTAGTACCAGGGACACATGCGGCTAATGGGGGTGCACCTGGTGGGTATTTAAACCTCTTCGTGGGTCGGTCTAATCTTAAAAAATATGTCAGTCAGGTGTGTCGCTAGCCGGTCTCGGATTTGACAAATATGCAAAGCCATGAACACCTTCGGATTAGTTTCAGGTAATTTATATGGACGATAAATAAATAAATTTAGTGAAACTGTTCCGTATTTGAAATAATTAAAAAAACCTGGACAAGCGCGAGTTGGACTCGTGCACAAAGGGTTTCGAACGAATTTCATTTTTGTAACATGTTATTTTAATACTATAGACTTCTTATAGGTGTTCCTGTAATCTATAGGTAAATAACTAATACTTGCATTTTTTTATTAAATAGGTCCAGTAGTTTCAGATATAAAGGGGGGAATGATCATTTTTCGTCTAATTTCTTGAATAACTTCAAAACTATTTATTTCAAAAATATAATTAAAACCCTCACAATAAGCCCTTTAATTTGTTCACACGGTACAGTTTGAAAAACTTTTTTAATTTTCTAGTTTGTCCCCCAAAAGTGGCCCCCGTACTCAAAATTTATTTATTTTCGTAACGCGTCCGTGTTTGGGTCACAGAAGTTCATATGTTTACGAAATTTCAACAAAATCGGTCCAGTAGCCAATTTTGAGAAAATTGACTGTGACAGACGGACAGTCAGGCAGACACCCGAGTGATCTATAAGGGTTCCGTTTCTTACGGCTGTTCGGAACCTTAAAAATACCATTTTTTTTCGTTAGTTTTATATTTTATCTGATAGAAGAGGCTAAAGGTACGTTCCAAACACTGAAACATAGTAAATTCCTGAATTTTGATACGTTTCTAAGTCCTCGCTTAAACAGCGAGGACTAAGAAACGTATCAAAATTCAGCGCTTGAAAGTACAAGCTTGGTTTGGAATTTTAGACAGTTTACCTGTTAGTTATATGGGCCATACACATATTGTAGAATCGAACTTGCGGCCCATAGCGTATAAGCCACTGCACCATTCGTACTAACCATACAATAGGCTTAACTTGAGCAAACCCTTTAAAAAAAGGATGGTGACTTTCAAAATATCCTTCACTTCTTACCCTGCCAGAAACTATAATCGTGATGTCATATTAGTACAGGGGGCGAGCCCATCCTAAACAGGATTGCATATCATAAAGTGGACAAACATCCCGAAGAGATTCTTCGCTTATCTTACGCGCGCATTATTTGCTCGAGGGGTGAGCGGAAGCATTGGGGTACTGATATAAAAGCTAACTCCTCGCTACCATAGTTCCCTGGTAGGTTTGACGTACGTTGATTTTTTGTGGTATAAATAACGCTTTATGAAGAATTAAGAATTTCAAGATAAGAACTTGTCAAACTCTATTTTATTACTTAAGTTTGACAGATGACAACTTGTCAAACTCGATCCTAAAGTAGAGATTGACATGAACTTTGAATTCTAAATCAGAAACCGGGGATGTGAATTATAATAGCAACTATATTATGTAAACCTGTCGATTGTCGCAGTGGCTTAGTGATTTGAATCCTACACTATAAGTCCAGATTCGAATCCAAGAAATAAAATATCACCATGGAACCAAAACAAACATGTTCCCTTTGGCAAGTTATTTTAAAGACGTCTCTTTATATCACTTTTGCAAATGGAAGGCAACTGGTATTGAACCTGTATTGACTAAGTACCATTTACAATAATTACGTATGGAGCCTATGGCCACAATATCGCATTATTAGTGAACTAGTCACACTGGCTGCGACAAATGCTGTCATTATGGTCATAATGTGAGGGACTATACAAGGTGGAGACGACCATACGACAATAAATCAAAACGCTGGCAATACTATTCATAGGAATATGTTGTATTTTATCACATATTTGATGTCACTAACTACAACAGACTGCGTGGAGTATTTCGTCAAAATAGAAGTCACTATCCTTGACTAGTTTGAGTTTTTTTGAAGTTTTATGTAATTGGATTTTTTTTTTAAATTTCGATGACAGGATTTATAATAGTTTCAAAGTATTCCCATGAACCAGTATTGCCAGTGTTTTCATTTATTGTAGAATCGATGTCTCCATATTGTAAAGGTACCTAACAGATGCAAAATTACTCTTTACTTGGAGAAAACGAATGAATCTGCCTGTTTATACACCTACACATCAAATATAGCTATAACTAGCGACCATTTAACAATTCTGAACCCTTCCATTGTTGGTTTCGATTTTTTTTACTGACCTGACTTACAAGCTTGATTTTTTTAAAGCTTCAAGAGACTGTAGGTATAACTAATCCACTTGTTCCTGAGAAAAAGATTCTTGACTGACCAAGAGACGGACAACGAAGTGATCCTAATCATAAAGGTTCCGTTTGTTTCCTTTTGGAGTACAAAACCTTAAAAACACTTATCTCACTAAACATTAGGTAGGTAAATAAAAGTAGAAAGAGCACAGTTGTTTTACCAAAGTACACTTACCCACAGTGACATGAACCGATTTCACAGCAAAAATCCGTACTACCTGCAAAAAACATAACCTACCTACATCTCTGCCTACAACAAATACAGCCTGCATACACGCGAAGTAAAAGTATACAGGCCCTACATATCAACTGCAGTTGGAGGACGCACATTGACACCGCTGCGGCCAGGGTGCCGCCGTCCAAGGATCCCACCGGCCGGTGACCCCATCCGTTAATTGTGTCGCCATATTATCCTCGTTTAGGCTTCAAGTCTATTAATACCCCGTGTTTACAGTTATTTAGGCCTGTTTTATAATTATCCGAAGGTTAATTCAGGTCCTCGCCATTCATGTCGAAATCTTTGGGATTGTTTGCGTCTAGTTTTTGTATAGGACGGGTACCTAAGTGAAGGGCGTCTTGATGAGTAGCGTTGACTCGCTTCAGTTGATATAAGATGGTACTATCGAGAAGAATAAGGCGCAAGTATTTTAATGGCAAAAAAGGAAGTAATTTTTAATGAAGACTTTAAAATCAATGTTTTAAATAAAATTAGAATAATAACCTTGTTGGTAGTTATATTTTCGAGCCGTTTGGGGTTGAAACTCTCGGGTCGGAGGTCCGAGTGCGTATAACTTGTTTTTACCTTGGTCAAAGTATTAGCATTGCCATACAACGTGGCAATGCCGCAAGTCTTTTAGGTACACTTCCAGTCGACAGCGATCCGGATGAATTTTTTGACGCCATATTTTAGAGTTAATTTGGTGAGGAGTTTTTATTTTTATTTCTAGTGTATATAGTAAATTACGTATTTATTAAAACGGTTATGTTGTAATCAAAACTTATTTATTAGCTCTTCTTCTTTAACTAATTATTTTTACCGTTTCACCAGTTTCTTCCATTGAACCACTGCTGCACTTTGATTTCTGACTGTTAGCTCTCGAAAGGGTTAGGGTCTGAACGCATAATTTATTTAAACAATAAATAAAACAATGTACGTTGTATGTGTAAACGTACACATACAATAAATTAATTAACATGATTGATTGATCCGTTTCACCAAAATTCAGTGTAACCGACACAATATTGTGTTAATTGTGCCAACCTATTTATTGTTCTAATTCACCGTGACTGCCAAAGCCACGGGGACTAAAATCATTAATATACTCTTCCATAGTAACGCCATGGTGAAAGCAGGGGTGTGCCGTAGTCCTCGACCCCGATACAACCCTCCGTGACCCCATACAACGACCAGGGCACCATGAAACGAGAGTAATACAATTAAACACCTACAGTACCTGTATCTTCCGATAGTATACCTACCGGGTTGTATAAATAGCCGACTATAAAGACTTACTCGCATATGGAAAATAGAGGAGAAATTAGAAAAAATAAGTTCCTGATCAACAAACCTACATCATACACACATAATGAATCACCAGGAATAACCACTCTTCACTCTCTTCGTAGGTTTATCCATCATGAATTTCTTTTCTTGTTTGGTTTCAATTGGGCGTTGAACGTAGTTTAGGTCTTTTCCCGGAGAAGGTTTAGATACAATGAGTTCTTACTAGAAAATAATAAGCTATAGTTATCGTTATTTCGCCCGAGCGAAGCCAGGTTGGCTCGCTAGTGCTCGTGAGCGGGTAAATTAACGATCACAGTACATCGTATAGTTCAATGCGCAAACTATCGCATTCCCATGAAACCTACGTACAATTAAATAGCTCGCCTAATGGTGTGTACTGTATAGTATTCTCTGGACTAAAGCCAAAACATATTTGATCGTTTTTGTATCTGCCTGCACCCGAATATGCGACATGTTTATGGCTAAAGATTGAGTTAACTTCGTAAGCGAACAGCGCAAAAACTAAGGTTGTCTTACAGGCGGCTGAAATCTGACACAATTTACTTCTAGGCAAGCGTGCTCCATCGCCAACCACTTCATCGCTTACCATCAGGTGAGATTGTGTTTAAATGCGAGTCTATTAATAACAATTATCAAAACACACCTGAAAATACAATACATATAATGAAGAGAGAAATGGATGCGTTAACATACCTATTTCTTGATAAGCGTCTCCAATGGTCTGGTAGCTAGAAGAGCGGTCTCAGAGTGTAGATTCCTGGGTTCGATGACACACTGAATAATTATGAGAAAATATTTATAATTGTTCGATTGACAGATCGGTTCTTTATTGTCTCTAGCTGGTTTTTAGAAAGTTTTTTTGTCGGTTAATTCCAAAACTCAAACATTGAATAAATGATCATTCATAAATTTCTTTCATTAGGTGCTAATAAAAAGTAAATGATACTTTATACTTAGAGTCTTCAAGTTTCATTATAAGGTTCCTTGTCGTTAATTTCATCAAGTACAAGCATCCCCTCCCTTATCAAATCAAATACAATTAACAGTGTAATAAAATACCCATTAGCTTATTGATCGATAAAATCCGAATGCCGAAAACAATTTTGTCTCCAACAATACGTCATAAAAGGGATAAAAGGGCGCATATTAACCTAAATAGAATAAACAATAAATATATAAAAGGGGGAAGACAGAATATCAGCAAAATGATGAAGGAACAACTGGCTTGTTCGTTATTATTTTTGTAGTTCAAGTAGAAATGGTAGATAAACATCGAAATTGAAGCCACGATCTTTCGTTCGGCTGTAAATGGTTTAGTTTAGGTACCTAAGTGTCAGTCAACATTAACCCGCTCAATCAGCCGGATGCATTGCAGACATGGGACCCTAAAAAAAAAGGGCTAAGCTCGAAAACTAAGTTAGTTTAGCTTAACTCGCTTAGCTGAGCTTACATTTCATACTTTCTTAGTCTAGGATCCATAGTTTGCGGTTTGCACACAATATAAAACATTACCATAGCTAATAAGCTTAGGTAACCGAATGTTTGGCAAAACTCCTCAAGGGGGGAATATTATTATTTTCAATTCAATTCTGCGACTGTCATCGACCTCCAAAATCAGTTAATTTTTAAGTTTGTGCGTCAGAAAACAAAGGCCTACAAATTGTATATAATTGACATGTAATAACTTGAAACGGCTTTAAAATCGTTGCTAAATACAGAGTACGTGCAAAACAATACAGCCCCATATCAACTTTCAAGACGTGAAGTAGAGCATAATTATTTTATTGACTTGTACTTTTTTATTTTATACGCCTTTTTATGTAAATGTTAATAATTTAGGGAAATAGTGTAAGTGCGATACTCTAAACAATATAGTACGTTATCTATTCCAGTAGATTCAGAGCTCGATCTCTTGCACGGTTCTCGTCTCCTGGTAACAAGGGTGCCCGCTATGGGGGAACATGACCTAGTTTTGTGAAGGGTGCTCCTCTAACGGTGTGCACCATCGATCCATGGGGGACCTGCTGATACAGTAATGCTATGGGAAAGATTCTATGTATTACTTGGAATCAAAAGCAAATAAATTTAGTAGAAAATATTATAAGGTATTTGCTAATTGCTGTATCTACCTACTGTTATGCCTTAAAAATATCAATTGAAAAGATAAACAGTAGGTAAAAAGTAAAGTGAACAATAAAACAAAGAACGTTGTCATTAAAAAGTCCAGCATATGAACACAAAACACACATCCTCGATACAAAATACGATAAGTAGCTAGTAATTAGACCACAACAACTTTCCCCTTTCCATTGTCCTCGATATTCTTTAACTAATTACAGAAAAGTGCAGCAGGTGGTCGAACAAAAGTTAGTGCAACAGCCACATAATAACGTGGTTGGACAAGTGGGCACAAACACGTATATCGCTCTTGTCGGACTTATTGCGCGGTGCATAGGTCGTAGACCCTACTGAGTCACATACAACGAGGAGCTTCTACAATCATCCATCATGGACACAATATGAGGAATTTCAGGTATTAGTAATCGTGCCTTTAGGCGATTGGGGTTAAGGAAAATAATTGACTAGGTAAGTAACTTAAGTTTCAACTAAGCGAACCTAATGTTAGCGATGAAATCCTTAGCAAGGTTCCATAAGTAACGGATCTACGGCCGCCAATGGATACACAGAAATTATGGTTTTATGGGGTACATTATAGAGTACTATCCACATATCTACTATACTAAAGAACATATTAATCAAGGCTTTTCAAATTAACCTACCTACATGTTAGGCCATTAGGATTCCATTAGTGATATTCGCCCACGCATTTTAATAAAAATCTTTTTACAAGAGTGCATAGAGTTAAATCGTCCAGTGTCATCTTATTTTGATACCATATTCCCATGGTCGCACGGGAAGCCAAAATCAACAAAAACCCACAATTAACTTTTTTTGAAACCCAAATAAAACGATAAGACAACAATAAGCGGCGAAAAAAGTTAAAGTTATCCACGTGTGATGCGGAGACGAAGCACCCACAGCTGGCGAAGATTCAAACCTTTGAATCAGAGCAGCTGGCGTCGCCCTTATTATCCTAGATACCGCCTTAAGGAATCCTTGTCCTGCCAGTCAACGGCAACAAAGCCTTTATCCACACATGCGGCGTCAGCTGCCGGGACAGCTTGCGCCATAAAAAATAGGCCAATAACTCCGATGGCAAAAAAAAACTTAAAGAAATGTTAAAGATGGCGGCAGGTGCAGTGTCAGCTGCGCGCACGCACCTTTGTAATAATTGCATTGCGCCCGCGCCCGTTTTGTTTACCTCGTCCTCGCCGCTGCGCCGATCAGTTTTGTATCGTTTTGTGGCGGCCACTCGCGTGTGATCGAGGATTTAAATTAAATATAAGGAGCGATAAAATATACGCGCACGATGTTATAAGTTATGACTGTGATAACTTATGGTCGTGTTAAACGTTCGTTTACATTAGACGATAAGAAACAGCTGTTAGGTGTTAGTACACCGTGCGATGGCTGTGACTAATGGGGGTGTAATAGACATTCTAATCTAGCCTGTTATAAATCTTATGTCGTACATTTTTAGGTCGATGTCGATTATTAAATTGATGACACGTCATCAAGGGGAAATAACACATCGTTTTTAACAAATTTCTTCAAAAAACGCAGGTTCTCAATACTTCTGTATAATCCTTTTTCACTGTCAAAGTTTAGTCTCTAGCTTACAAGTCGCACATGAGTGGAACCGCCCGTTACTGTTCGGATGCACCGGTGGTTTCCCCAAATGCGGTGTGGCACCGTCTGCTGTTTGTCAAGAGTGTTAAATGAGCCATAATAACAGTTGTTACATTATGGTACCGTCACGGCGGTAACCACTAAAGTGCTCGTCAAGGGTGTACTTACAAACTTATTGAATAAATTATGATGGTAATATCCATGTGGCGGTGGGTTTTTGGCAGGGTTAATACGGTTATAATAAATTATCGATAATTTATTTCAAACATCTAATGTCCGATATTTTTGAACAAATTTCTTGCCACAATCCATACTAATATTATAAATACGAAAGTAACTCTGTCTGTCAGTCTGTTTGTTACCTCTTAACGGCTGATCGGATTTAGATGAAACTTGGCACAAGGCTAGACCATGTCTTGGTACACATAGGATACTTTTTATCCCGGGAATATATCCCTTGGGATAATTTTCGAATTTCACGCGGGCGAGGCCGTTGGCAAAGGCTGTTAAACGATAATTCCGCAGGAGAATGCTTCTTTCTGACGCTTTTTTTTAGGTTAGGGAATCATCAAATGACTTCTTCCGCTCTGGGCGGAGCGGAAGGGGGTGTCACACTCTTACTTACTAAATCTCATCCATGTTCCTCCAAATGTCCTTTGCGTTTCAGGGATGCGGCGACTCTTTCGAATAAATTCCGCAACCCTGGCAGTCATTATTACGCTGCGCCTGTACTTATTGACCTGGCAAAAATCGAATCACACATTGGCTAAAAGTTCCAACTGAACATTCCTGCATTCCTAAAACAAAAATAATAAATCGTTTCTTTTGCATTTCAAAATACTTTTCTACCTGTTATTGAAACTTGACACTATTCAGTTTGCAGCTGCTTTTGCAACCGAGAGGCGTTGAGAGTTCCTTGACTTATCAAGCAAGCGATATACTATACCTACATACCTACCTACTTACATTTATATTTATAAAACGCTTGTTCCATGAACAATATATGGCAGCCGACTACTATAAAAATGTTTACACTAATAAATCCCATTATTACACTCCCCGTAGAGTAAAGAATGCCAACCTAATAAACATCTTGAAGGTACCTACCATGTTTAACAGCATAACACATTCTGATGCAGGTCCAACGAGTAGGTACCTATTTTTATTATTTTTAAATTGCACTTAAATAAATACTACGCGTGCTTTTAAGTAATGACTATATTCGTAAGTATGCTTTCTAGGCAAGTTAAACGCTGAAATACAGACTGTTTTTTTTTTTTTTTAAGGATGGGAAATCATCAAATGACTTTTTCCGCTCTGGGTGGAGCGGAAGGGCGTGTCAGACTCTTACTGAGTAAAACCCATCCGTGTTCCTTCTAAAGCCCTTTGCGTTCCAGGGCCGCGGTGACTCTTTCGAACAAATACAGACTACAAGTACCTGTAGATTTGAGAAACATGGTGGCGCCTTGTGCTGCGAATAAATGACAAATTGCTCGTAAGTATTCGGCAGGCATTCGTTTGAATTTGCTCTATATAATCATATTTAACTCTATAAATATAATAAGTTTGACCGGTTTCTGAATTGAGCATGGAGTTAAGAACGTGTCAACCCCAAGTAAGGTTCAAGTAGAATGCCAAACTTTGACAGGATAACAGGCAAAAGTAGAAATTGACAAACAGATAGGTACCTACTTCAAATTCTTAATACAGAACATCGGGGGTATGTTGCATTTCACGAGTATGTACGACTATATAATTAACCCTGATATAGGTATGTACCAAACCTATTTTTATTAATAAATTAATTATTAATTGAGAGCAACGATGACTCCTCATATAGTGTTAGTAACAATAAATAAACTTACAACTATGTTAGTCATACAATCACCACAACAATTACAATAACACACACAACAAATAAAATCATTACTTCAGCATTCCAGCTGAGATACTGGAGCAACGATTTACAATTCGGCAGTCCAGCCTGCCAGCAATCATGCCCAGAATGCTGTTGGAACTGGCTCACACCCTGCGCACCAAGGACGTACATCTTTTACGCATTAATGCATAAAAGCAATCAATACGCATTTCCGCAAACATCCTTGATGCGCTACGGAAGCGAGGCAGCTCCATCAACACCCTGAAAGCATTATTGTACTGTATGCGAAGGGCACTATACGATCTCTGCGTAAAACGTACCCAACCCACAGGCTACCTGTGTAGAATTAGGAACAGAAGGTTCTAAAGTGTTTTTTTTTTAACTCTGTAGAAGCACGCTTAAACCTGCAGGCAATCATATTCGCTCTGACCGACAGCGCCCTCCGCTCTCTCTCTCAATATCGTCATCGTCCTTAAGGCTAGCGGTCAAGATATGCCCAAGGAACTTGAATGTGTACACTCTCGATAACGGTACACCATTCATCCTTATTGGAGGTACCGCTTCTGGACATGTTCCACCATCACGACACTCTATTTCACGTTGTACAACAGGCCATGAGCACTGGCGTACCTCTCACACACACTCACCAGTTTCCTCAAACCACAGACTGAGGCACTGCGCAGCACCATTATACAGTGTGTCCGGGCATGGACTAGCGATATTCTAAATACTTAAATATAAACTATTTTAAAGTACAATTACACTCTAGGCTTGGGTCCAATACACTTCCCCGCTATGTGGCAACCATTTTGTTTTTTTTGTTGAAATATGCTCTATGCGAGTACAAAAAAAATCATAAATCTCGAAGTTTTAGTCATACTGAGATAAAAATAGGCTTATTCGAAAGGTAATAATATTGTCGACCATCTGCAATACAAAGCAATGTGTTCACAATTCCATAACTTTTGAAAAAAAAATGTGAAAGTCGAAAAAAAAACAAAAATTATGCAATTCAACCAATAACTGTTAATTAATACAAAAACATACCCGACATTTTTTTTATTTTTTTACTAGATCGACAGATTTTGAGCTAAGCTACAATACAACATAAAATTCACAACTGTATGTCTAATATTTTAAGAGTTATTGTTGTTTGAACATAGCGTATGCGCAAGCACAAAAGGCCTCACCCACCATCTCTGGTGCTCCGCAAATACAAGGGCGGTGCGCCCAAGCTCATTTCAACATGAATTTTCAGTAAATGTGTGGGCTGGCATAATCAACGATGGACTGATAGGGCCATTGGAATTGCCACCTACATTAAACGGCGCTAGATTTTTAGAATTTTTAGACACAGTTTGCGGACAGCCTCATGGACCTACCTCTATCATACCGTCGGCGTATGTGGTTTCAGCTCGATGGTGCACCCGCGCATTTTTCTCGAGCAGTGAGAGAATATTTGAACAATAATTTATCGCCGTGGATCGGTCGCGGTGGTGTAGTAGCGTGGCCGCCTCGGTCACCCGATTTGACACCCTTAGATTATTTTTTGTGGGGTCATATGAAGCAAAAAGTATACGCTACAGTTCCGAACACCAGGGAAGAACTCGTCGCAAGAATTATGGCAGTCGCCGAAGAAATTAGATCCGATTTGGATTTAATTAGGCGCTCATCAGCCCAGGTGGCACAGAGAGCCGTAGTGTGTCTACAAGCTGGAGGTGGCCACTTTGAGCAACTGCTTTAGATATTTTAATCATAGTTTAATATTGAAAAAAACTTTAAATAAAATTCAATATGAATGTTATGTGTTTTTAATGATTTCCTGTTTAGGGTTCCGACAAAGGCCTTTTGTGCTTGCGCATACGCTATGTTCAAACAACAATAACTCTTAAAATATTAGACATACAGTTGTGAATTTTATGTTGTATTGTAGCTTAGCTCAAAATCTGTCGATCTAGTAAAAAAAATAAAAAAAATGTCGGGTATGTTTTTGTAGTAATTAACAGTTATTGGTTGAATTGCATAATTTTTGTTTTTTTTTTCGACTTTCACATTTTTTTTTCAAAAGTTATGGAATTGTGAACACATTGCTTTGTATTGCAGATGGTCGACAATATTATTACCTTTCGAATAAGCCTATTTTTATCTCAGTATGACTAAAACTTCGAGATTTATGATTTTTTTTGTACTCGCATAGAGCATATTTCAACAAAAAAAACAAAATGGTTGCCACATAGCGGGGAAGTGTATTGGACCCAAGCCTAGAGTGTAATTGTACTTTAAAATAGTTTATATTTAAGTATTTAGAATATCGCTAGTCCATGCCCGGACACACTGTATAACGTGCCTACTTAAATAATACAGGTAGCCGTTGTCCGTTTATTTATTTAAATTACTTTGATTACAACTTTTTAGTACCTATCTATCTAATAAAGATGTAAGATTAATTAAACATTAGGCTAGCAGTTACTTCATTTAATTGCTTGCACCTGTTTAGAACCACGTGCTGGGAATATTACTTATTTAGAAACTCCCTTCCCGACTCTTCCCTAAAAACATTTATTTACCTAGGTGAGTTTCGGTGCATCACAAATACCGTCTCTACCAGAGTAATTATAACTCTTTCTAGTTATTTCTTAACTTCCTCAAAAGGACCATGTTCCAACTTCTACCTTACTAATAAATCATCCGGGCTCTAGTGACCGCCTGCTTGGCGTCCGCGCACCAGCGCACGTGTCCGCGCATCTGCTCTCCTGGTACTTCATAATGAATCGACCTGTGTTACCTGCTCAACCCCTCCGTCGTATCGCATAATACGCATCAAAATGGGACATTTAAACGACCGATTTGATTGAATAACGGACCTTTTTATTGCTATGCTATTAGGATATATATATGTCTACCTGTTTTTGAAAGTACCCTTCGTAATACCGTAGTCAATATTGCTAAACAAAGTTTGAATAAAACGACAAATTGGTACTCAGAATAATTGTATTGTAAAGTAAATGTAATATGTCCTTCAAACTCCCTAGTTACGAAATTTAAAACTGGTTTGATTGTTATAAACTGGAGCGGCCAAAATAGAGCTATTGTTGTTATTATTGTAATTTGGACTTCTATGTCAAGGGCGAAGTACAATAAAAACGTCTTCCTATAGATATCACATAGGAAGTCATTCTGAATTATATAGGTTGCCTACTGACTTAACCTTTTGAACGCCAGAGCATAAACGCATCGGCGTGCCCCCGACGCCAAGCCACAAATTTACCGTACATTTTGTCACGTATTTGTGACGTTTGGCGTACAGGGCACGCGCTTGCTTGTCACCTATACGTGACTGTGGCGTTCAAAAGGTTAAGAACGTTGATTTACAAAGCTACACTGTTCAAAACTAAACTTAAAGCATTCCTATTAGATAAATGTTTATACTCTATATCTGAATTGGTGACAGGTGATGGTAAATAGTTTTTATTTTTTATATCTTTTACTTATTACCATTAATAATAATTTAATATACTCAAGACATTATTCAATTTTTGCATTTAAGAGAATTACTTACTTGACTTAATATTAAATAATAATAATTTGACATGAGACTATTTACAATAATTAATTTGACTAACTATTTACTTTCTACTGACATAATAATTATCATATGTTACTGATTTTATTTTTATTGTAATTTGCTTTTTATNCTGTTTTTCCTGAACAACTTAAATTGGCAAAGGTTGTTCCGCTACATAAGAAGGGTACAAAAACGGATCCTAAAAACTACCGGCCGATATCTTTGTTACCAATCTTGTCAAAAATTTTTGAAAAAATAATCAAAAGTAGGTTAATGGTTCACTTAAATTTAAATAGAATTATTAATTTTAGACAATTTGGGTACCAAAAGGGGATAGGGACCTCAGATGCGATAGATAAGCTTATTAATGACATCATTAGTAAATTGAATGACAAAATGAAAGTAGCTGGATTATTTATTGACTTAAGTTCTGCGTTTGACACAGTAGATCACGAACTACTTCTGGCTAAACTGGAGCATTATGGCATTAGAGGTAATGAGCTGAAACTTTTGACATCTTATTTAGAAAACCGTAGAATGTATGTAGAAATAAAAGACATTAATGCAAACAATTGTGACGTAAAAAAGTGTGCGAGTGAAGTAACATATAAGTCAAAAATGACCAAAATAAGCCGCGGGGTGCCCCAAGGTTCAATCTTAGGACCAATTCTATATTTAATTTTCACGAATGATTTACTCAATTTTATGAATGAAACTCAACCTGACGCAGGACTTGTAATGTTTGCAGATGATACGAACGCCATAATCGGGTCGCCAAACTTAAACGAATTGACAGAAAAAGTAAATATATGTTTGAAGAATCTTTCTGTTTGGTTTACTGCAAACAATTTAATAATAAATCCAAATAAAACCCAAGTGATGTTGTTCAAAACAACGTCACGTAACAAAGATGGCATAGATGTCAAGCTCAAAACGGAAAATATTGGACTGGTAAACGAAGTTAAGTTTTTAGGAGTTTATATAGATTGTCTATTAAATTGGAAAAAAGAGCTCACCGCTATTGATTCCTCAATATCTTCAGCTTGTTACGCGCTAAGAAGCCTCAGGGACGATATTGATCAAAATCAGCTAAAAGCAGTATATTATGCATTGGTAGAATCCAGGTTGCGATACAGCATTATGTTTTGGGGAAGTAGTTATGGGTATAATTGCCAAAGAGCATTCATACTCCAGAAACGTGCGTTAAGAACTATTGTGAGGATCCCACAATGGGAGTCATGCAAAGAATATTTTAAAAAATTAGGCATTTTAACGGTGCCAAGTTTATATATTTTAGTACTACTCAGCCATTTTGCAAAATATATTACCGAGCACGAATCACAAGAAGAACGTGAACTAAGAGAGAACACTAGAAGAAACGTTGTAAAAAATAAAATTGCCCCTAAACTTAACATTGCTAAGCATTGCTCTAAATATCAAGCAGTGGAATTATTTAATAGGTTGCCTACTGACTTAAGAACGTTGATTTACAAAGCTACACTGTTCAAAACTAAACTTAAAGCATTCCTATTAGATAAATGTTTATACTCTATATCTGAATTGGTGACAGGTGATGGTAAATAGTTTTTATTTTTTATATCTTTTACTTATTACCATTAATAATAATTTAATATACTCAAGACATTATTCAATTTTTGCATTTAAGAGAATTACTTACTTGACTTAATATTAAATAATAATAATTTGACATGAGACTATTTACAATTATTAATTTGACTAACTATTTACTTTCTACTGACATAATAATTATCATATGTTACTGATTTTATTTTTATTGTAATTTGCTTTTTATTTATTTTTTTTTATTTTTATTTTATGTGTTGAATGCAATAATTTATCATTTTTAACTGTAGTAAATTTCTAAATATGTACCTACTAGGAAATTCAAACACAATGCGAATTGTTACATGAATAAAATGAATTGAATTGAATTGAATATATTTTTTAACAAAAACGTATGAAACCGGTTTAGTTGATACTACTGTTTGTCGATCTATTGACGATCTATTGAATATTATTTCTTAACATCCGTCACGAAAAGAGGGACTCAAGGAGGAAAAGCCATAATAGTTAGTTATGTATATTCTATATTTCTATGATACATCGAAAACGAAATAAAGACTATATGACTGTAGATGTGTGTTTACTATAATAGCTGCCATTTATATTTTATTGTAAGTACCTATTTGTTTCTAAGAAATACTATCTTCCTTCTAGAAAGCGATCATCGCGCGAATACACGAGCAACAATCCTTGGCAATTCAAAAGTACCCTGTAAATTGGTTTATTTCAAATAAACGCTTTGAATCTTGAATCACAGCTATCATTTCTTCGGCGAAACTAGAAGGGTTTGGGCGATTGGGTTTGTCGAACAAAATATGATCGCGACGATCGCGTATTCGCACGATGATCGCTTGAGACGACGCGCGAGGCAAGTCCATATACACAACCTTAAAATTAACAATAATTAAATCACAATTTCAAATCATCAAACAAACCAGAATGCCAAAGTAAAATAACAACACTGAATTCATGGTTGCATTTTATTTTCAAACTTTCCATTAAAATTTAACATTATTTTAATCTTTTTAATTTAAAATATTTACATTCTTTAGTAATTAACGTTTTTACAAACATCTAAGACTGCTTTTTATACATTCTGCTTTCAAACAAGTTTATAATTCGATTTAGAACTTTGCAGAACTTACATTATACTGGCTACTATATTTTATTGTAATGGAATAGATGAGATGAAACCATACTGAAAATCTTTTTACAAATGTTCTACTATACTACGGGTATCTTGTTATGATAGGTAAGACCCATTTAGGCGAGCTCCTTGCAAATACTCCAACAAGAGTACAGCTTAAAATTATGCACAAAAAGTTCCACTCCATAATCATACATAAATATATTTTACTACTAATACAGTTTTACTGAGTGGCACGTATCTAAAAATAAAAACGAGCGAGTCTTATAGTAGTCGCTAGGATGTGTAACATCTGACGTCTCACCTTGGTAAAAAGCAACATTAACATTAAAAAAGTACCAACTGACAGCCAATTCGACCACTGCGCGGGTACATAGGTCAAATCGAATAGGGCGCGCTCATTGGTCAAATCAAATAGCGCGCGCTTCCTCGGCTTCCTGTTACACACTTCCGTCCCATTTCACGAAATCACTCCCTCAGATTGTAGGAATGCGAAAGGAAAGATGTAACACAACAATTAAACAATGTGCTTACTACTTACCTCTAGGAGTCGTCAATGAAATAACTGAAAGGCTGTTCCAAGTACATTTTGGCGCAATATGCAAACAGCAGTAGTTTAAGGTTGGTCTCATAGTAAGTTGTTCATAAAAATTATTATTGCAATGACCACTTCTTTCAGTTATTTCAATGACAGCTAGAATAAATGTGTGAACAATGAAGTCGTTTAATAGCTGGCCTCTTGTGGACCCATGCAAGTGGCTTGTCGACAGGAGCTTGTTAATAAAACACAGGTAAATGTAGAATACTGTATTTTTATTGAATTGTTTAAGACAATGTTTACATTATGTGTAGATATTTGAACTATTTTATATGGTTTCATAAAGGTAAAGTGAGGGTATTTCTATCAGCTATCAGTATATTATGATTATGATACTACTCGAAAAGCGTGACCGGCAGTGGGTTGCGTTATCGAAACAACTTGTTGATTGAACGAAAACGGAGTTTGCTTATTTACAGAAAATTAACATAAAAACATCCTTCATTTTAAAATAAAATTTAATCGAACATGACTCGGGTCTGTTTTGATAAGCTTTGCATTTAATATTATTCGAATCGATACTTGAAAGTACAGTAATGCACTTATCGGTATAAACGATCAACAATTCTAATGTGTTTTCACTTCAAACACCTGCCAGTGACATCGACCTAGATACTGTACTTTGTGTCGGCGCGCACACTAAGTTCCATATCAAATTAATTGTTTTCAACCGCAATTTACTTAAAACTGGCGTGTTCCGACCTAACTACTCATAAATATGAAACAGGTGGAAATATGTACTTCATAAATATGTGCCTTCCTTCTCAACTATTAGCATCATTTAATAATATTAAAAGTTTAAACCCTCATTCATTGTCTAACCCTCAGAATGTTTAGGCCTCCTCTACGAATAAGTGATGATTATACAAAAATACAATTTCAAATTTTATTAACTTAAGTATATCACTTAAGAGATCAGTCTTAAGACCCAGATTGCCCGGATCTAAAATTTGAAATGCATATTTTGAGACACATGAATCACCAAGAGCCTAGAATTATGTTAATGATTTCTACGCTATTAAGAGTAATTAGGCGAGATGTTACATTATCTTATGGAACATTCATCACGTATCTAGTTCGATTGCAGCGTCAGATGGTAAGTTAGCCTGGCATGGTGACACATCCGTCCAATGAATGCTCGTCATTACCTAAGTTGGATAGGAACATCGAGTATCGTTTACCAGCTACAGGTATTGTTGGTGTGGTTAGGAGCTGTTCGTTTTACTTACATCGTATCTCGCAAGCGGCACGGCCTCGAGTGTCCGCTGGCTGCGGACGGCGGTACGTGCGTCACTTGTCTGTCGGCGCCTCCGCCTCGCCGCACTCGAGCCCGTGCCCTGCTATTTACAAATATTCTCAATAAACTCGATCAAAGTCAAACTTCATAGACAGTATAGCCATTTTACTACTAAAAAATATTCTCACAAAAACTTCCCACTCTGTTCTGTGTGGAACGAATCAAAACTATCGATAGACTCCTCTACCAGGAATGTCGTGCCTTGTAACTGTTACAAATATGAAGATAACACGACATCTAGATATTCATTAGATCATACATTTTTATTCCAAATATTATTTATTATATTGTAGTACGAGTAATGTTCATTGAAAACTCTGCTAATTATACTATAATGTTTTAGACAGGCAATAAATCTATGTGTTAGTAGTCTTATGATATTTTCAATCCCATTGTTTATCATTGTACGCTTGAGCAAACCATAAACAGAATAGAAATTATACAGCACTCAGTTGAAAAAAAAAGATATTTTAATAGTAAAATAATTTAATATAGTCATTCAGTCACAGACCCCGCTATATCTGATACACGTCGTAGTCTAGGACCCGGGGCAGCGTCAACACTCACTCGCACCGTAGCACGCGACGAGCTCAAATCTCATCACCTCTACGCTACATAACTCCATTTCATACCATCAATATATTTGACTATACATATATTCTAACATTTGAATATACACTCACTAAATCCTCTGTAGCGATTATTTCCCCAAAAAAAAGCGGTTTATATAAAAAGGTCACCACTACAAAAAAACTCTCTTCCAAAAGCAAAAAATAAAACATATTATTCTTTAAAATTCATACATTATATACAAAAAATATATGTGCTTACTCAATTCAAAGATTCTTGCATTGACAACATATAGATGGAATATTCCTATAAGTCTAAAGTATTTGGATTACTAGACGATTATAGAAACATGTAGTAAAAGGATCCCCTTATATCAATAAAACCCAATTTAAAATCACTTCATTTGGCGAAATATATATTCAGCTATTTACCTGAGTATTAAATATACTACAGCTTATAGCAAAGTTCTTAAACTTACATGCATATTTACAAAATTTACAAAAGAAAAATAATTATGCAATAAGAAGATTGTGTGTAACAAACATGAAGTTGATACTCACTCAGGAAATTTTTACACAGTTCAAAATTAAATATTTTGCAAACAATAAATTATTTTCACAGTACAGATGCAAAACAATTTACTCTCGAATTACAATGTGATTTAGATGTATATGCTTGTCTCTATCATAGGACACCGTTTTAACATAGCATGTTACATTTGAAAACATTACGACTGTGTGATGTCGTGTAGTGTTACACTACACTGCAAATACAAATGAAAGGCACACAACTCCAGTTGATCATTTATATGATCTTTTAAAGAACGTTAAGTAATGGTATCAACTATATATTTTATACATAGATCTCGTACAATGGTCGTATTCATGTGATACATTATGAAAACATATTATCAACAAATTTGACATAAATAAAAAAATAAACGATTCAACTTAGTATCCAACAACGTCGTATCACGAGCACAGCACAACATACACTTCACCAACACAACCATCGCCGAGCTAACGTCACAGTCTGGGCGCCGAGCGCGGAGCTAGTCGAAGTCGATGTCCATGTTGTACTGGCGCTCGCGCTCCGTGGAGTTCAGCGACGACGTGGAGTTGGAGCCCGTGCTGTTCGTGTTGGAGCGCGACGCCGGCGCCCACACGCCGCCCGGCGTCACCGACGACGCCGTGGACATGCTGCCCGACGAGCTGCTGGAGTCGCCCAGCGCCGCCCACGTGGCGCCC
>NDFZ01004749.1:0-71498 GCA_002192655.3 Mamestra configurata | reverse complement strand
CCGGGCGGCGCGGGGCCCGGGGCCGCCGCCTCGGGGGCCTCCTCGGGCAGCAGCGAGCGCCGGCAGATGGGACACGTGGCGTGCAGCTGCAGCCACGGCGTGATGCAGTTCGCGTGAAAGATGTGGTCGCACTCTAACCGAGATACTGACTCGCCTGGAATTTTAAACAAACAATAATATTTAGAGTGTATTCTTAGCTGTGCTTCTGTATGGTGTCGGACTTGAAAGAATATCACCATCCCATCACTTCCCGTGGGTGTCGTAAGAGGCGACTAAGGGACTCACCAGAGAATGGGCAGCAGCATTATCTGTGCACTGCAACAGCTACACTGTGATTACCAACCCGCCTGCCAAGCGTGGCGATCATGGCAAACCCCCCTTGCGAGAGGATGCAGTGTGTACAGCAGTGGACGTCTTTCGACTGATAGATATGATGATGATGATGATAATTCTAAGATAGCATATTTCATGAAAATACAATATAAGGGACTTCCAGCATAATGACGACAGATTCTGCCTGCTCAGCAAGTAAAACCGAGATTTCAGAGCCAAGATATTTTATTGCTTCAGCCAAGATATGTTAGGTTAAGCTTTGAGAAGTGCCTTATGGAATTGATCACGATGTTCTTGAAAACAATTTAGAAATGACAATGGCAATGGAGAAGCCAGTTCTTCATTGAAAAATTCTGACGGTATAAGTCTGCTACTAGACAAGGGCGTCAATCAATCATCAATTTTAATTTCCCGCTATAATCGCTAGAGTATAGCGATTTAAAGAGGGGGCAATAACTTCCCAGGCCCCACCCGGTGGCAACTGGGAATTTTATTCCCGATTGCCATCTGGTGGCAATCCCATGTGGGCCCCCCCACATGGGATTGCCTGGGAATATTCGGGATGGACGCTATCGAACGCCCCGCCCGCACCCGAACTCGTCGACGGTGGTAAGTCGTTTGCCATGAGGCACAACAAACTGCGAACAGGAACGATCTGCCTCCCCTAGGTAACCCAGGCAGCGGTTTGTCCTTAGGGAGCCACAAGTACCAGGCAACTATGGCAAGCAGGAGGTGTAACTCACCAGTTGTGAAGTTCTCCCAGCAGACTGAACACGATGTGTTGGCCGCAGCCTGTTCCTCAGTGACCTGGACTGACGGCAGGGCTGCTATCTGTTCTCGCGGTAAGGGCGGAGGACCCGCGTTTTCTAGTTGACCTAACAACTGTGTTACTACCGCGTCCAAGCCTGAAATCAACAAGAGAATATTATTGAGCTGATTACTTCGCTCTTATACTCAAAAAAGTAGCAGTAGTAATTTGTAAATTAAGAAAAACGTCAAACTACCAGAGAATTCATTCACCCATTATTAGTTAAAATTATTTTCAAGATATGAAGGAGGACTTTTCGACTTGAAATTATGATTAAGACTACAAAAATCACAAGGAGATTATAGCTTCTCGGTGGATAAAAGTATCTTCTGCTATTTAAAAAAAATTAAACGAGGCATGACAGCAAACGAAAGCCTGGCAAAAATACCACAACAAAATAAAGCGAACGAAAATGCTAGTATTACCTTCACCGCCGAACACGTAGTCCCCGGGCGCCCCCACGAGCACGAAGGGCGCGCCCGCGGTGACGGCGCCGGTGGCGGGCCGCGCGCCGCCGATCATCCACACCAGCTGCTCCATCAGCGTCTCGCGCCGCCCCGCGCCTCTGTGCACGTACCAGGGGGTCATACACTTACAGGAGCTCCACTGAACCCCTGAGCAAGGCTCTCATCAGTGTCAAACCAGTACAGGCTTGCATGCACGTATAAATCGTCTAAGCTAATTTTCATTGGACATTCTCTGGTAGTAAGAAAGTAAAGTTAAAGACCAGCATTACCAGCCCATTACTGTCCCACTCTAGGACAACGACCTCTTCTCATTCAGAGAAAGCATGAGGATTGATTGCCACAGAAGCGATTTCAGAAGACTATATTGTCCCACTGCAGAACAAAAGTCTCTTCTCATGCAGAAAAGGCGTGAGTTTTGATTCCACACTTGCTTAAGGCGGAGTGGCGATTTCAGAAGACCAGCAAGGCAAATAACACTCTGAAAGGACCAATCTCTTTGCCACACCCTATTTTAAAGTACGACAAATAAGCCAACACAGGCTTTTAGAAGTTGATTTGATGTATTTTGTTAGTACAAAAAAAAAATACAAATCCCGTACAGGAATACGAGCAAACGGCGTGTTTATTAGTACTTTGCCCGTAATGGGAACGAGACACACGATCAAGCCCTCTTGCACCCCAGGGTGTAATTGCACGAACGTGCGTGAGGTACAAGGTCACTGTTTCGTACGCGACAACAACAAGCTTTTCAAAGAAATACTTTTAAATAAACTATTTAACGTTTTTAGAGTTCCGTACATCATGGTAAAAAAATGAACCCTTATAAGATCACTCTCTTGTCCGTCTGTCCGTGTGTCACCACCGATTTTTTCAGGAACGGGTGGATCTAGTAAGTTGAAAGTTATACCAGATACTGAGGTCCCTATTATGTGTATTAAAAAATCAAGGTCCTGAGACAACACGATAAAAAGATATGGGCAAATTTAGATTTTCGCGAAAACTTGTAAGTACCAAAATTTACCTTAATTTTCAACTTTTTTATTTTTCGGAAATTTCCCTTTACTTGTGCTGTAAGACCTTGCTTTTAGCCAAAATTGACAATTCTAGATCAACCGGAAGTGCCCTATAGGTTTTGGGTCAAAAATCTATATGGTAGTTCCGTTCACCTAGAATCACGAAATTTGGCAAAAGCAAGATCTTCACAGAAATTAAAGGATGTCCCCATACATACATAGTTGACGCTTGCCACCAATAAAAATGATACCATTTTTATTCTGGCGGTATAATGGGCAGGTACGGAACCCTCAGCGCACGAGTCCGACTCGCACTTGACCGGTTTTTTTGTTCTTCATACCTACTGTCAACCAGCATTTTTTCACTGTTGATCCAACATGAACTAATGTAGATCGTATATTTTGTTTATTTTGTCTAAAGCTCACCACCTGATCTACCGTGTTGCCTTCTGACTGTGTCAAGGGTCATTGAGGTGCGGAACTGCGGATACAATTCTCACTTCCGCTTGGCGATTTTATAAATATCTTTGAATGAAAATATTGTCACTTACCGTAACCGGCCGCCCGACATTAGGAATGCTAGATCGTTCAACATTGGAGGGGTGCCCTGAAATAACGAAAAATAATATTTTTTATTAACTACGCCAATTAAGTTTTAATACATAAGTCAGTTTAAAGGTTATTTTTTGGCTTTAGCTTGTTTTTTAAAGATATTCCTTTTTCTTAAAGTGAAAGCGCCAGGGTAGCCCGCGAAATTCAATTGAAATACGTTTTTTGCATTTTGTAGGTCAGTGTCAGATTGTATGTTGATAAAAATAAGATTGGCGACCGTAAAAAATATGACTTTACTGAGTTATAATAATTAAAATCATCAATACAGGTTGTTTCATTCATGTAACTCGATTGAATGAGTTTTTTATGAAATAACCATTCAATCGAGTTAAATGAACTTAGAGGGTTGTATTGATGATTTTTATGATTATAATTCTGTAAATAAATACGTGTTACGATCGCGAATCATATTTTGTTCAACATACAGCCTGGCACTGACTTGCAAATCGCAAAAAAACAAGAAAATTTGAATTTCGCGGTCTACCCTGGTGCTTCCACCTTAACATAAAGCTCTACGATAGGCTCTCCATATCTCTACAATACTCTATGTCGATAACAAATAGATGCGTTCGGCCTTCAGTCGAATAAACTCGAGTAGGTACCTATTCGGAGAATATTATCTGTGATATAAATTATGCTGTTTCGTCTTATTGGTCAACGTGGTATCAATAATGCACATTCAGCTTGACAATGAAATGACGTCATCTATCGTGACGCCGTTTACGCACTTATTTGCAAATCGTGTATGTACAGACGAAACTGCTTCACGAAACTGTCAAATTTTCCCAATCAATCTTGAACCTGATGATTCGGCGATAAAGTTGAAAATCTTATAAAAGAAATTTGACAGATTGTTGTAGCTTGATGTGCTGGCATCTGTACAGTGAACAAAGCTATTTTGTATACAGGCAAAAATATTATTTTTTTCACTGCACTACCAATTTATTTCTAATGAGTGCATTATTATAAATATTATTATATATAATCCTACGAGATACTTACGAGTGTGGTGTACAATAATTGTCTACTCGGCACACTCACAACATTGTTTAAAAGGAGTTGCAAGTTAGCTGCCTGCATACCAAATAGCTTTGTTGACTGTACCTACAGCGAAAATTACGTACATGGAACTTCATGGAACCTTCCACCTTCTTTGAAACTATTGTGCAATAATTCGTAATTTCATAGTACCTAAGCAGGCAGTTAAAGCGACAAAATTACTCGATGTAAAATAAAGTGGACTTGAATTCATAATTGCTCAGTGAATAATAATTTAATTCCCTTGTAAATACAACACGTTTTTTCGCAAGTACCCATTACATTGATAAAAAAGTAAACAAACGTCTAGAACTTTCAAGAAAACCCTATCAACATTCTTATCAGTATTTCAGCGGGCAATAAGAATACAGTGATAAACATTGCCAGTGTAACAAATGCGCATTATCGATCTAATCTATTAATACGTGGGCTGCCCACGTGGGTCGCCAAGCGGCAGCGTGGTCGCTCAGACGACAGCCGGTGGAAAGTTCACAACATCATTATCACGACACGTCGCGGCCGCGTCACGTGCGCCCTAGGACCTCACATCGCGTATCATGACGCGACCGCACGCGATAACACACGACGTCAAATTAGAACGGCCACATCCCGCGGGAGTCCTGACCTACTTATTTGCATGGACGAAAACATGTGCGACTGGTGCGAAAAAAGTTCTTAGATACTTATTTTTCAATTTCAACAGTTTCAAAGAATTGTTTCATTGTACTTTTTGCCGGCTTGTCAAATGTCAAAATAAAAACAGAACAAAACTGCATAAAACCACAACTTTATAATTTGCTATCAGAAAATAATTATGATGATAAGAGACCAAAACATACCAAGTGTTTACACATAAACACTGTATGAAACACTCATTCCCTTAAATAACTGTTATCTTGGCATGCTCATGGTATGAAAAGTAAATAATCCTATTTTTATTTCCAATAGGAAATTTTGAGTGGGTGGTATGAATATCAACAGGATGTAAAAAACCCCACTCATTTCACTAGCTAGATAATATAGTGAAGCTTACCTACCACTAGCAATCATGAACCTGTGTGTTATGATTGCCTGGTACACACCTTCAACTTGGTTCAAGGATAAGTAAGGAAATTAATGATGATTTAACAAATTCCTTTTCAGGCCATATCTATTATCTATATCATTTATCACATAATCAACAAAAACTGTATCTTAATCAGGTACTCATGCAAAATTGCACTACAAGCCCTAATGGTAGATTGTAAACATTTCCACATGATTCACATAGCTGATTATTTATTACTTATTCACTCACAGTTCATTGGGCAGGCAACATCGTGACTGACCTCAATTGCTGATTGAAGTTCATATCTGTGCTTGTCTCAGACCATAAATGGTATTTAACAACATACATAGCATAAATAAATGTAGGAAAGTGGAAGACCAAGTGTTGGAGTGTTGATATGGGAGATGGTTTATGTCCGGGTTTAAGCCATATCCAATCAATCACAGTCCACTTCCAGAAGTCTATGCAGCCATAGACCATACATGATATATATGGTCTATGGCCATACATATCATGCCATTGTCATCCACTTTATATGGGTCCACTTTTAAAGGTAGTCTATCTGTCTCATAGATGAGCTCTAGTATATGCAATGTTATAAGCTGTGATGTTTTGCAGAGAGCTGGTGCCATTGGCAATACTTGGCCCTGCTGTTTGCAAAGAACTCAGTGCTATTGGCAAGACTTCATTTGTTTTTGTAATCTATCCTACAATGATAAAAACAACACCTATTATAAAAATAGGTTGTGGTTGAATGATAGGTCTGCGTTAGTGTAACAAGTCTTCAGTAGTGAGTAACAGTGTAGTACACACTCTTCATGAAGGGTTAATAATATAAGTGCAAGATAATATACTTGTGAAAAGTGGTGAATATCGTCCGAATCGTCCAAGTTGCTCATGTCATCGATATTGCTCATGTCATCAATATTGCTCATGTCCGCATCGCTGAAGTCATCTCCTGACAGCCCCAGCCCCTCGTTCTCATTCTCAAGCTGTTCAATGAAACCACTTGCGCAGTATGGGCATGTGTAATCCTGAAATAGTATGACAGTAGTATTTAAGATTTTTTCTTTCCTATAATCATTAGTGCATCTATATTATGTAAAAATGTCTCTGGCATGAGACACCTTCCACTGAATGGACTCATTTACTTTGATAGTAAAAGGAAAAAAATGGATGATACATTCCTATAAGAATATTGTTTGTTTAAAACTTTATGGATGATTGATGAGTAAATAGAGTAATAAACATTGCATGTATAAGCCTGTCAATAAACTTTATCCTTGGTGATTCTGTTTTGGATAGCTAATTAAAGCAAATATTCTATTGACATCAATGGGGGCTATAGTGGGATATATGCAGGAAGATAACTAAGTACATAAAAATATGTACTGGTCAGGGATGCAAATGATGTAACTACGTGAAATTGACCATTTCCGTCAATCTTGACCCCAGAACAATTTTCCATAGAAATGTCACGCAGTATTGTGATGTGAACCGACCGGCTGCACAAATAGCCTCAATGGAAATTAGCCACGGAAATCTCGCCCCTCTATGTACAGCTTCATAAAACCAACTTTTGATGTTAAAGAGTTGATGTACGTATCATCTATATGCGTAATACACTAAAGAACAGCTCATTTATACAGAAATATAACCAAAACTATTGATTTTTACCTGCAAAACATCTTCGAATTCAACGTTACACCTGTGGCAGAAAAACCGAGCGGTGGGTCTCCGCTCTACCAAAGCGTCCGCCATTTTCAGAATATATATTCACAGTTTCACCAACAGATATTTAAAGTTTTAAATATGTGCTTGAGGATTGTGCTTTCAAACTCTCAACAAAAATTTAACAATCGCCATTTTTTTATAAGACATGCACAGTCTATGGTCCGGTTTTTTTTTTTCAATAAAAAATCACAGATGATGCAACGATACAGGTTCAAAATTTTTTGACATTTCTTGTCTATGACAAAGATTATTGATTTTAGGATGGGCCTTGGCCTGGCTGTGGTTGAGCAAAGGCGAAGACTTTATTTTTATTTTTTTCCACATCCTCTTATTCATATTCCTGAAGTAACACCGATGATAAACCGTAGAACATTGTTTTTATTGGTTCCATTTTCTAGTAAAAAGAGCCTCTTACAAGCCAAGACTATATAGAACTTGTTGGTTGAACTGGTTGTACTTATTATGTATACGGTACTCTAAATGTTGTTTTGAGTCACAGAGAACTTTTGTACTTTTATATGGTTTGAGTTAGCCCACAAAATAAACCACACTTTTTGTGTTCTGGTATCATTTTTATGTTGCATCGTAACGTAAATAAAAAAGGGGAAATTTATAATCTTGCAATACTAACATTTATCCGTCGTTTTCGTTTGCGTGTTGCTGTGGGTCATAATTTTTAAAATTATAAAAATATTACTTTCAACATGAATAAAGGATCGTCTCGAGCTAATTTTATTGTTAATTATGTTTAGTTTAAATCGTCGGACCGTTTTACTTACCGTACACCAATTGTGTAATGAATAATTTGCATCCAGATAGTACAGTGTTTGCGCGGATGATTGTTATCAAAAATATGTTAAATAAGTAGAATCATGTGGATAACTGTTAATTTAATCAATTATCACCTTCCGTTCAACCTAATATAAAGATCTTTTTATATATAGGTTTAAAAAACATAGTTGAAATCGATCAAAGTGGGTCAACGCAGTGTTGGTATTATTTGATTACAATGAATGAGAAAAAGTTGGTTCAAAACTTCAAGAGTTACATCAATGTATCTCCTCTGGTAAGTTGTAATAGTCTTTCATGTAACGGAGATGTGAAACCATTCATATTTCCACCATTGCAATTAAGCTGTGTTGTTATTTATTTTGGTAGAGGTTAGAAAGTTATCCCCTTTCAGAAATGTCGAAGTAATGCAATAATTCCGTGGCAAGTACAAAGACCATACATTTATTTTTAATTTCATTCCATTCTAAAGCCCACTATCACATGAATTTTAGATAAGCTTGTGACATTATGCTAAGTAAACAACACTTCAATGAATAAAATTGTCAATAAAATATTATCAATGTTGTTCAACTTTGTTTCAGAGTAAAGGAGAAAAAAATGGATCGCTACAAGAAGTGAAAGCTAAGCTTCTTAATGGTGAGTAGTAAGAAAACAAGCTTCTGTGTTCATTAGAATTTATAAGAAAATGATTTATTGAAACTGTTTCAAAGAACCCAACTTAATAGCATTGGACGCTACCTAAACTTGATTACATGACAATTTTGGGTACCAACCAATAATAATATTTTTTTTTTAATAATTATTTATACATGTTATAAGCAACCCTTAACAAGAAAGATGATTATATCATGGAATAGTTTATCTATTAATTATTTTTTTATAATTGAACACAATTTGATGCTATGTACAAAATCAAGTAAATGATTTTATTAATTCTTGAAATGTTTGCAATTGAAATGCTTGAAAAATTGCAATGCTGCTTTCCTAAAATACTTACTTTTAATTTCTTCTTACATGTCATGAATGCATTTTTCTAATTTCTTGTAATATTTACCTTGCTTGAAAAACAAATAAAGCTAGCAGGGAATATGCTACACCTTCCATGGTTGATCATTATTTTGGCTGCTATACTCATGTACACACTCAATTCAATTCATACATTGAACATATGCAAGCCATAATAAGTTTCTACATTCTTAAGGATGCTAATGAGACTCTAAATAAACATCGAAGTATTAAATTGTTCTATGTTGAACTGCCTGTCCTGTATTGATCAGATATATAAAATTTTATTTATTATGGATTGAGGATTGCAGCAAATAAAAGTGTGTGGGGAAAAAAGCCTGAGTTTATGAATGTTTACAACATGTAACAGAATTAAGGGGTCATTGTATTCATAATTATGAAAAACGTTCATATTAATTTCGTTGGTTCCATAGAAAAAGTTGTTCATAATGATGAGTACAATGACCCCTTAAGAGGTATTGCGTTTATTCTGTTACACATTGTATATAATACATAGACAGAATACACCTTACCTATAGTACATACTATATACAATACTAAAACAACCCAATAATTTGGTCATGTGAGTCATCTCAGTCATGCACTTGATTTTAAAGATAGCATACATATTAGATCATTTTAAACTTTCTGATAACTAAGCCTGTTGGTAGAGTGGTTAGTGACCCTGACTGCTATACCGGAGGTTGTGGGTTCGATTCCCACCCAGGACAAATCTTCATGTGATGAGCATGATCATTTGTTCTGTGTCTGGGTGTAATTTGTCTATAATATGTATGTATTTAGAAATATATAAATATGTTTATCAGTTGTCTGGTTGCCATAGCACAGGCACTGCCTAGTTTGGGATCGGATGACCGTGTGTGAGTTGTCCCAGATTATATTATATTATTAGTATCTTCCATTAACAATATAAAAAAGGAAACATCTGAATTAACAATTAACCTATTACCAATTTGAACAGCAGAGCATAAAGAACAAAAATTTAATGTACAGTCAAACGTCGATTCAATATTAAAATCCTATCCTGGTGCTCTTCAATGAGTGTCGAGGTGGGCCAACAATTTTACTATAGCAAAATTACAAATAATCTTCACATAGGATTTACCCTAAACACAGGTTTCCCTTAAACAAAATATATATGCCTATGTATGTACAGTAAAATCCGCTTGATGACATCGTAGGGAAGTGAAAAACACGTCATACTAAGCGAACGTCATAGAAAGTATAGCTTAAGGCTAACTATAAAACTTCCCGTTTTTGTTAGAAATTTAGTGTAATAGAGGGAGGGAAACTGTTCAAATTGCACAAAATGCCGTCGCAGGGAAAGGGGTGGGAATGATCACGAAAACCACTGAACATAATCTATACTAATATTATAAAGAGGAAAGATTTGTATTTTTATATGTAACGAATAAATTTAAAAACTACTGGACCGATTTGAAAAATTCTTTCAGCAATGGATAGCTACATTATCAGCGAGTAACATAGGCTATATATTTTATCCCCGTACTCCTACGGGAACGGGAACTACGCGGGTGAAACCGCATGACGTCCGCTAGTTCCTTAATAAAAATAGGTCATATTAAGCGACATGTCCGTAAGCGAAGACATTATACTTAGGTATCAGAACGTTTTATAAATAATTTTATGTGAAAACTAAACTTTGCAATGTATTTACTTCATAGTAAGCGGATGGTCAATATAATCGGAGCCATAATAAACGGTTTTCACTGTGCATACACACCGGCGATAGTCTACAAAGTACGAGAGGTCAATGACGCATTCCATTTCGTCTTAATTACGCCCATTCAAGGACAAAACAATGTAACCCTGTGTTTATGCCCAACATTTTATTTCACTGAAGTAGAGGCATGATGCAAATTACAATAATAATCATTATGTATGCGTAACGTACGCGTAACTGTATCGCCTTATATGCATGCCTGGTAACGCGAGCCACAGTAATGGTAGGAAGTGGTGTCCTTTATACCAGTTGATGGTGTATTGTGATTCGCAATGGGTGTTCTGAGGAAAGGTACGTTTAATATTTCTAATTGATTCAATAATTACAGACCTAATTAATTTTATGCATGTGATAACAATAACCTTGTCCAATGCTTATCGAAAGTATAATTTATCATTCTGACAACGTAAAAATATGTTACAATCAATACGTTATTTTATTTACAATTTCCATTTTATTTGTAAACAATGTGAAATGTAGGTTTTGCATACTTGTGGTTTGAGTAGGAATGCCCACGGTTCAATCGACAGCAGTGCACCTAAGAACTCACGATTGGCATAATGGACACAGTTATCTTTTCTTAAGAATATGAACATATTAACTGCGTAGGATCTGAAAGACTGGTGGAAAAGTGGTTCGAATCATAGAAAAAACACCCGCTACTTTTCTAACATTAAAAATAGGAGTGTGAAAAATTAAATCAATCGCAATTGTTAAACAACCTGTAACCACTACGTACCTTCATTAATTCGCGATTGGCATAATCGTGAGTACTAAGGTGCACTGCTGAACCTGAATGAACTCTACCATATACTCTTCTTTCAGTTAATAATTAAAGTAAACCTTACCTAATTTTATATTAATTGTTTTATAAAATCGTCTACCGCAATGCAACGATTCTAACGATACCACGTGCATTGAAATCGGTTAATCTGTTTTAGAAGTTATGATGGAATAAAGAAACTCACAAACATACATACATGAACCCTGAAAACATACCACTCCTTTTTATGGGCAAAACCAAAATTCAAATAAGGTTTGTGTCATGATTAGTCGGTCAAAATTATATTTATTAATAGAAAACTGTACCCTGCACCACGCACGAAGCGTTGAAACCACAGACAATTTGTAAGACTATCTTCCTCAAAGAATAAAAATGGCGATGATACGTTCAAGATTACCTTGAAATACCAAAATGCCCAGTAATAAAAAGTAAACCGGGAAAACACATCAATACCGCAAATATTTTCGTTGCACTCTGCGGTATGAGTCAAAGACAGCGTTCACGGTCACCGCGTATTGCGCAAATCGGTCTTATTTCCTTCGACAAATCGCGATAAAAAAGTACGGTCCAGATCGCTGAGTGTGAAGGCCGCTAGAAAACTCAATCGTATCAGATGCCAAAACGAAAATTTTTCGCTGTATTGTCTTACACATAACGCACTAACATCCTCAGTTGTTATGACACCCTAGTACCTACCAGTTTTGTTTTGACGGCCAATATGTGCCGCCACGCAAGGTCCTTGTTGTTGTTCGATTTAAAACAACCTCCTTGGTTCTATGGCAACCTAGTACTTGCTTCATCTTCGATTTACAGATGCACACGCAAATAGGTACTTGGAACCTTCGACTTAGTCAATAAATTTTTCCCACTGGTTGTTTCCAGGAAGTGACGAATAGTACTAAAGAATGCGTGACCCCAACAGGTCAGCCTTTTTTGTCTTTCTCAAACTTTCGAAGTCTCCTACACCTCCACTTGGTATTAGTGAAAATGTGAGCAGATAGTGCAAAACTATAGCGAGCTAAGTTTAAACGCAGTCTTCTTAAAACTGTATCTTGCAAGATATATTTTCTTTCTCCAGATATCTACAGATTAAAATACAATGTACAACTTACAATGACACATAGATCACAATTTTGTGAAGTCAGCTTGCTTATAGCACAATTTTAACAAGTGCCTGCCTGTATGACGGGTTTCCTTCGGTCCAATAACTTTTGCTTACCATATTTTGAAATGAGGTTTCTAAATTCCATTTTCAGGTTTCTAGTCCATTTATTGCATTGATTTGTTTATTTTTATGCAGTTACATCTACATCTACACTAATATTATAAAGAGGAAAAATTGTATTTTTGTGTCTGTGTATGTTTGTAATCATAAACACTCAAAAACTACTGGACGGATTTGAAAAAAATCTTTCAGCAATGGATAGCTACATTTTCAGCGAGTAACATAGGCTATATTTTATCCCCGTGCTCCCACGGGAACGGGAACTACGCGGGTGAAACCGCGTGACAACCGCTAGTATGAAATAAATTAGTATTATCATGCTGGAAGGTAGTTAAATGCTTCATTTTTCATCAAAAATACAAACATACTCCATTAAATAATTTGTTAATCAGAGCACGATTTAAGTAAACACAATATTTATAAATTAACGCATGACTCATTTCATTGTGAGTAGGTCGTTGCCGCTTTTTATAGATAAAGTGTTTGTTTATATAAAAAGCTGTAAAAGTACGATCTTCAGTCATTTGCTACTGTCTAGTGCTTGCTAATGTAATCAGTTAGATCTCCGTGGTAAACAAATTCCAAACTGCCGAAAAGTCGGCCAGGGAAACCTTGCATAGTCCATTCAAATTAACAACTTTTCCAGTCAACTGATAGAAGTACTAAGTTCATACTTAAGATTCTCCAGAACCCGCCAGTATGGCCACTATACACTTTTAACTCCATGAAACTGAAATCGAGGAAAAAACGTCGCGATTAGGTCACTTTTGTGCAAGTTTGATGTCCAGCGCTCGTCACCTTGAGAACACGCACGATGACGCGGGCCTACGTAGCAAAAAGCCGTAATCATATTCAATATTTTTCATCGCTAGAAAAAATCCCCTTTGACTCATTCGTGGTTTCAGTATCTGTTTACATAACAAAGAGAAAATAAGAAAGAATAAATGAGTGTTTTGACCGCAGAATTGTCAAACAATTCCTAGTTTTTTTCCTAGGATTGAAAGCGTTGACCTGATTCTCGTCTTGTCATCGCTTGCAGGGTTTTGGGATGTCCCCTACGTTATTGTGTTGCAGTATTTTCTGCACGCCAAAAAGCCAGACATGCAATGCCGATGCATCATCACAGCTTCAAATATGTCTGTGTAAAAGACACTGCAAGGAGCCTGCGTAACTTTATTTTCAGATTAGATTTCCCCCAAAACAATTTGTAGAGGCGGAACTGTAAATGAGGAATAAGCCATAAAAAAATAAAATTATTTCATATTATATGTATTCAAAATGTTCTCTATTGATGGATTTTTCCTTCAATCACCGATCCGCTTTCTCGCAGAACTTTAATAACAAACTAGAACCAGAAGATGTGTTTCCATTCATTTCCATTTGAATCGCCTTGACCTTAACAACTATCGCTTCAGTTAACTAAACAACAGCAGCTTTTTGAGAGCTGTTTCAGTCGAAGAAAATGTTTATTTATTGTGAAGTTTCAGACATATCTAACTTATGAACTAACCCAATTATTGCGTTAAGTTCCCAATTCACTTACGATATTTAACCAAGTCATTGGACTAGCTGTTCATTTAAATGCCGAGATGACACTTAGGCTGTTGATTAAACGGCGCCTTTCAATGAAAAGGCTACGAAATAATATATAAGTACGAGTATATTTATATCTCTTTTTAGGGTTCCGAACTTACGAATGAAAAAAGGACCCTTATTGCCTATGAGATTAGTTGTGACTGTCAGACACACGAGTGGTCATATAGGGGTTCTGGCTTTCATTCTGAATTTCTGACTTGCGGAATCCTGAAACGGGAAGTGGCTTACGCCCTTTACCGCATTCTTCAACCCAATAATTTCTCGTCGGGTGACCTGATGAAATAGCCCCAGAATCGACCCCATCCTTGACTAAACTGGACCTTTAATGACCTTCATTAAACTATAACTTCATTTTTGACAGGCGAGCTGGTGACAGGCGCAGCACACAGCGTAGTGATGCTGACGCCTCTCAGCGAGTGGGACCGCGGCCGCTTCGGCTCGCTCTTCATCACCAACTACAAGCTGTCCTTCGTGCCCTTGGAGAACTCAACCAATGATGTGAGTATTAACTGGCTTTGGACGAACCAAGATAACGATTGCAGCTATCTTTTCTCTGCCAGGGTTGCGGAATTTATTCCGAAGAGTCTTCGCGGCCCTGGAACGCAAAGGGTTTTAGAAGGAACACGGATGGGTTTTAGTCAGTAAGAGTCTGACACAAGAAGTCATATGATGATTTCCCATACTTAAAAAAAAAAGCTATCTTTTCTGCATATTTATATCTACACGTGGTCTTTCATTATTTTGTGTCTTTCTGGGAATAACGCATCGCTGGTCACAGGCAGCTCTAGCTGTGTGCCTCTAGGCACACCGTGCGGTAACACCACCGTCCGTCTAATGGTCCGTGACATCTCAGCATAATCCTTTCACCAAAACGGACGAAGAGAGAAGAGAAGAGTAAATAATATTTTCACACAATAAAAACGTCGGTCAAACATTGCAGTTCAACAGTTCTAGCCGACATTAATGACGGAAAAAACAATCAAAATAATAATAATTCATCAAGGAAAGACTGATAAATAAACCCAGAAACATTTGACTCATGTCTTAGGAATGAACCTCTTCCAATACGTTTGCTTGGCCGGGTACTTCCCAGAAGTAAGTTCCCCTAACGCAACATTCTTGCTTTATTCACGTTATCATCAGAAGAGTATTCGTTATGAAATTGACAACAAAAAAAAAACAATTTAATAGAATTTGTGAGTATTTATTGTCGGTGCTGTTTCTGGTGTATGTGAGTAACTATGGAGTTTCTTGTCCGTTCTTCTCCATAAGAATCTACCTTTCCGAATGGACAGTAGACAGTCACTTTATTAATGTAATATTTCGTTCAAAAGTACCGTTTTGACTTTGGTGCTTAAATGTGCTAAAAATCATTAGATTTTGGAAATTAGGGGCCGGGAAATATAATTTTGCAAAAAGGGTATTAACAATAATATCAATATTTGCACACCTTATTAATTCATGATACAGTGTACTTTATATTTATTTGTAACATCTGTTTATACCTACCTGTATTATGCAAATAAATAATTTGATTGATTGGTTGGATAAGATATTGTTGCATACTTATAATACCTATTTATAAAATTAAAAACAAATTGAGCTAACAATATAGTTTTAAAGGACCGTCTTGGATGTCAACCGCTACAGTGAATTACTAACTTCGAAATCTCCTTTTGTGATTGCTAACGTTTATAGGTCAACAATAAGAACTATTTTTTTACTCTCGAGACTTCTGTGGCCTTGGTAGTGGAACTTCCTTGTTTTTATCTAAAAACCGACAGGTTATACCGTTCTGTAACAAATTAGTTCCTACTTCGGTTTAATTGATTTGATACCAACGTTTCTTTGGAAGGAATCACAATGAGAGCAAGCCGAAAAGCATGTAATCTCATAAATTTAAAGCACCGTTGCTTTTCTCCGACATTCCATCAAAATCTTTGCAAACTTCGAAAGCCCCAAGTCCCCCCAAGTACAGATATCCCATGAAAGCGCTTCGGGAATCATCGTCTAACTTCGGAGAACGACCTGCCATGATGATCTCAAATATAGAGCTGGTACAGCCATGGTACATGCTCATTTTGTATTACATAACTGTCTAAGCATTATTCTGCCACTGATGGAAAGTTCTATGCAGTTTCCAATTCCATTAACGATTTGCGACCGTAAAGGCCGGAACAGGGTGGAACAGTGGAGCTGGAACAGGGTGATAACTTCATACGGAGTACGGACACATATTATAATTATTACCGAAGCACATACTTTTTCTGATTTAACTGTTACCACGGCCTAATGCAAATCATATTCTGTTAACCCAGGAGTACTGCCAACGGAACTACTTGCTGGGCGCCTTCGACGTGCCGTTGACGGGCGTCGGCGCCGTGTGGCTGACGGACGGCGGGCCGCAGCGGCGCCGCCGGCTCATGCCGTACGGCGACATGCCCGGGAAGGTGAAGGGGCTGCAGGTTATATGCAAGGTGGGTTTATAATTTATTTGCTCTAGTAATTTGGTTAGCTTTAATAACAGCCGCACGGGTCGATCTTCAAGGATCAGCAGCGCTTGCAACGGTCGGTCTTGGGATGGGTGACCATCTTAACATATTGAGATCCTTGCATGCCTAAAGCCGTTGGTCCCGGCTGTCATTTGTAGATCTTTGACAGTCCATTCGGGTAGTCAGAAGACAGGAAGGACACCAGTCTTGCCGAGGGGCACCCTGATACCCAGTTATTGGGTTGTGGAGGTCAGGGAGGTAGTCGCTTCATGTAAAACATTGGTGTTCAGCAGCAGTAGGTAAGCAGTCCAATTGTTTGCCGCACCGTTAGAGCTTTGAAAAACACTTAGCAGTTCTGTTCTGAGGGCCTAGCACGAATATTTGACGTACCTACAATATCGTTAACGTAAGTGAATTTTGAAAGGAGGCGGGCCGCGCGAGGGAAAGGCAAGGCCTTCGCCCCAACCGCCGCTACAGGAGAAGACGCCCCGGGCGTCGGGAGTCGCAGGGCGATCCCCGGCCACCGTAGGCGCAGGCCTGCGGACGGCGAGCGTTGGGTGGCTCGCTGTCCGATCACCACCAGGTCCGGCACCACCAATGGCGCGTTGTGTTTCACGCGCGCCTCAAAGAGATGTCAGCATAGAGGACGAGGCCCGCAAGGGCCAGAGCCTGCCAGGGTTGCGGAATTTGTTCGAAAGAGTCACCGCGGCCCTGGAACGCAAAGGGCTTTAGAAGGAACACGGATGGGTTTTAGTCAGTAAGAGTCTGACACGCCCTTCCGCTCCACCCAGAGCGGAAGAAGTCATTTGATGATTTCCCATCCTTAAAAAAAAAATAAAAAACTACAACCCCATAGTATTTTTGTTTAATTTTATGCGACACAAAATTTGTATCATACGAAAATATGAATAAAATAGGTATCCAATTCAAATAAATATTATATTCGAAACGAGTTTTATAGTTATTGTAAAATTTTGCGTTACGTTAATACGTCAAAAACATCCATGCTAGGCCCTCAGCACTGGGTGTCGTCCTTTGACTCGCTTTCCGGTTTTGCCATACAAAAGAATGCGACAAACGCATCGTGCGATGACTAAAAAAATTACGTAACGTAAAAGTAAATTTTTAGCCTGCCCTTGTGTCCCACTGCTGGGCAAAGGCCTCCCCTTTCTCCTTCCTAATCTCTCTCTTTAGGGCGATCTCTGGCCAAGTCTGCCTCGTAAACATGATGAGATCGTCACACCACCTTCGCCGCGGTCGACCTCGACGACGACGTCTTTCCTCAGGCGACGAGTGAGTGACGACCTTCGCCCACCTGTCCGGGTGCATTCGTCCCACTTTAGCCTGGCGGTTTTTCCCCAACATCTATTACTTTAGTTATGGAGCGCAGGGTGGTGTTTCTAACGCGATCTGTTCGCTTAACACCTATTATGCTGCGCCCCATAGCCCGTTGGCAAATTTTGAGTCTGGACTTGTGTTTTTCAGTAAGTGACGTACTTCGTGTACCGTCATTTTTACGTAACGTTACTAAACGTCAAAAACATTCGTGGTAGGCCCTCAGTCCCCCTTAATATTAATACCATGTTAAACCAATGACGTACCCATAAACCTGTTAGTCAGATACAAGTTTAATGAACGAACGTTCGATGCTGTATTTGGATATATTTCTGAAAACATTCAGTACGTAATATTTACGTTGGTCATTAATATTTGTAGAAAATGTATTTATTTTTGTGGTTGAATAAGGACTGGTTTCCGAAATGAGTATTTCGTTCTAGGAACGTGTCAAACCCAAGTTTTATGGCATATTCACAGCTTTTTAGGCAAATAGTCAACTTCATTTTTATGGTTCCGTACCCAAAGGGTAAAACGGGATCCTATTACTAAGACTTCGCTGTCCGTCTGGCACCAGGCTGTATCTCACGAACCGTGATAGTTAGCCAGTTGAAATTTTCACAGATGATGTATTTCTGTTGCCGTTGTAACAACAAATACTAAAAAACAGAATGAAATAAATATTTAATGGGCCTCCCATATAGCAAACGGGATTTCTTTGCCGTTTTTATAGATAATGGTACGGAACCCTTTGTGCGCGAGTCCGACTCGCACTTGACCGGTGTTTTTAAAGGAGGAATCGGGAGAATATAACGCTTCATAAGTTCACTGCTCTTCTAAAAACCAATTTTCGTACTTAAAAAGCTTTCAAATTACAGTTGCAACATCATTTCGGCCTCAATGTTAAAAACTAGACAAATTGTAGGGAAATTAAAGGCATTTTGGCAGTTTGCGAATGAGATGCGAAAGAATTTAAATCCTCGTAAAAAAATCGAGAATTACCTGTCGGATCTTTAGAAGCAGCGCGATGATGATTCATCGTTAGAAATAGGTACTTCAAAATATATACTTAATCTAAATAATCTTCGCAAATTTATACAACCGTTTCGATGATAGTACCAAACCATCTACAACTTTACCAATGTGTTTGTTTACATGTTTTTGGATGACTCACTTTGAAACTATTCAAATAATAGTCATTTCATATCTAACGATTTAGATAATATAATGTCTCACTCAAACAAGATTTATTAAAAGTAATTCCCGAATACGGAAAAAAATATTACAGGAAATTCTTAAATGTTTGTTACGTTCAACTTATAATTTGAGATTATTGTAGTAAAACATTCATTTTCAACTTGATACAAATGTCTATATTTTTGGTTTTTTGTGAAGGATATTTCTTATTTCTTAACCGTCATATTAGATTTAACGAGTCATATAACCTATTTTACGGTAACACTCGTACGAATAGACATAATAGACATCTAGATCTCATTCGTCCTGATCTGATTATGAGTAACAATTAAGACGCAACCAAGGAACGGATGAACGTCCAAACACACAGACTGCCAAACTACCAACCCTCCCTGTAGTTGTTCAACAAAATTATATTTTATCCAATACATGGTACACATTAGGTTTCAGCCAGTCAGACACTTATCTTATTTGGTTTATGCAGCTGAATAAACAGCTAAGCAACTATTTAATGTCGGACTACTGAATGCTATCAAACAGCCTTTAATCCTAAAATAGTGACTGAGTGACTGACAGAAAACGCACAATCCGAAACTACTGGTCGTAGGAAGCTGTAATTTGCCATGTAGGTTCCTTGGGGAGTGTAGGGGGCACTAAGAGAGGCTTTCCCGAAATTCTCTCGGGAACGGGATATGCGCGTACGAGGTTGCAGGCAAGAGCTAGTCAGTCTATAAACTTACCCACCTCCTTCCGTCTCCATACTTTCCATCATTAGCTTTTATAAGACTGCAATTTGAAGAAAAGAACTTGTTAACCTTTTGAACGCCAGTGCATTAACGCATCGGCGTGCCCCCGACGCCAAGCCACAAATTCGGCGTACTTTTTGTGACATATTTCTGACGTTTGGCGTACAGGGCACGCGCTTGCTTGTCATTTATACGTGACAATGGCGTTCAAAAGGTGAACGCATTGGCGTGCCCCGACGCCAAGCCACAAATTCGCCTTACTTTTTGTCACATATTTGTGACGTTTGGCGTACAGGGCACGCGCTTGCTTGTCATGTATACGTGACAATGGCGTTCAAAAGGTTAACGCATCGGCGTGCCCCGACGCCAAGCCACAAATTCGGCGTAATTTTTGTCACATATTCCGGCGGTTGGGCACGCGCTTGCTTGTCATGTATACGTGACAATGGCGTTCAAAAGGTTAAGATATTTTTTTAATGCGAAATGTTGACAAGCTTTCATGCAGAACTAAATTAGAGCTGGACACCTGTTCAACTTCGAAAAGAAACTGAAGATGAGGTTCAGACCTCTTCTTTGAAAGTAATAGGCCGTAAATCGTAAATAATCACTTTCATAAAGCCCATTAATTTCCAAAAACAATCGTTATAGCCACTCTGATTACGCCAATACTCGTAAAAGAATGCTCATACACAAACAACGCATTGCCTTTATTTACATAAAACACAGATACGTGCTAGGTACACAGATAATACACGTATTTCGTGCAGATGCGTTGCAGCAATCTGTCCGGGTCACTATCTAATCTGATTAGCGTCCTACTCAATGTCACATGGTTAGCGGCTGGATAAGTGAGGAATTAGATCAATGAGTGTTAAATAGTAAGGTTTTTTTATATAGGAAAGTAGCTTTTGCCCGCGACTTCGTCCTCGTGGAATAGTTACTTTGGGCAGCCATTTTTATTTTTAAGATACTTATCTTTCAAAAACGCTTGAACATATGTTTTTTTTTTATTTTTTTATCAAGTGCCTAAATACAAAGGTTCATAATTTTATCTTTTTTCATGATTTTTCAAACCATCATCCCCTATTTCAACCCCTTCAATCCCTTTTCTCGCGACAAAAGCCTATGTCCTTCTCCAAGGTCTAATCTATCTCCTTACCAAATTACATCTGAATCGGTTCAGCGGTTATTGATTCCTCATACAAACGTCCACCCCCCTTATCACCCTCTTAAGGATGATTTCTGGGATAAAAACTATGTCCTTTCCTGGGACTCAAACTATCTGTATACCAAATTTCATCGAATTCGGTTCAGTATTTTAGACATGATTGTGTAACACACAGACAGACAGGAGTTACTTTCGCATTTATAATATTAGTATGGATTCTGTTTAAATTATGATCTCTCTTCTTAGTCAGTCACTCTTGTCAGAGTGGTCGTGGTACAAGGAGAGATGTTCGGGGGAAAACGACTCTCCCGAGGTGTGCTCTCTTATGCTGGGGCTACATTATCGCGCGAATATTCGTGTCGCGTTGTCGCGATAGTTTACCGACAGTGCGCGACAGCGTGGCCGCGGCATTAGCGATACGCTTCCATTTCTGCGCTTCAATTATTTAAAAGCGAATAAATGAAAAGATGTTGGGACTACCGTCATAATTAACCGACTTCAAAAAAAGGAGGAGATTCTCAATTCGTCGGAACCTTTTTTTAATTTTTTATAATGTACCTACCTATGTTCCCCGATTATTCGAAGATGGCTGGGACCGATTTGGATTGTTTTTGTTTGAAAAGGTAAACTTCCCAGGTGGTCCCATGATCATCAAGTCAGGATCTGATGATGGGATCCTGGAGAAAAAAGAGAGAACTCTTCAAATTTTATAGGCACACTTGAAGCGATTTGGGTAGTTTTTGGAAGAGTACTTTTTAAAGGGAAATTATAACAATTTCAAGGTCACTGTACAAAGGCGTGCTAAATGCCGTTGACATTTTCTACCAGCCGACCTTATTATGATTGTTATGAATGCCAAACGGTCATAGCAGCGGTAGTTCTGCTAGGTATGGTGGTCTTTTCCCTCCTGTATTTTCCTTAACAAACTATATGTGACCTACCCGAACTAACTTACAAGTTAGTACAATATTATCACTTTTTTTTTTAAGGTTGGGTAATCATCAAATGACTTCTTCCGCTCTGGGTGGAGTGGACGGGCTTGTCAGACTCTTACTGACTAAAACCCATCCGCGTTCCTTCCAAAGCCCTTTGCGTTCCAGGGGCGCGGTGACTCTTTCGAACAAATTCTGCAAGTCTGGACAATATTATCACTTACACTTTTAAATTGAACGCAACAAAGAATTAGTTCACAGAGGTTTACACGCATTATGCTTTTCAAAAAGCCGAACTCGTAACTTCATAAGACACACAAACTAATATCCCCAAAATTTTTATTCCAGAACATGAAGGTCCTAACATTCAGCTTCGCGAACTCCCCAATCGACAACGGCCGGAAGATAGCGCTCGCACTGATGCACCATGCCTTCCCAAAGAGGCACGACCTCCTCTTCGCCTTCGAGTACAGAGAACCGTACTACCCCACCCTCCCCTCCGACATGAACATGTTCCAGCGGCCAGGAGACTGGAAGAGGGAACTGGAACGATGCGAATGTCCTCACTGGAGGATCACCTGTATAAACGGAACGTCTGATGCGTTTATGCTGACGGCTGGGGAGACGTTGATAGTACCCAGTTCTGTGTTGGACTATAACTTGATGGAATCGGCGCGACACTTCAGGTCGGGCAGGGTGCCTATATGGGTGTGGGGGAGGCCGGAAGGTGCTGCGTTGTTACGGAGTGGGGAGCTGTTGAGTACGGAGCAGTCAGCGACCGCGGAAAGTGTGTTGTTGGAACAGGTATGTTGGATCAAACTTATATATATGGAAGATGTGGTCTTTATACAAAGCGGTCATCGAATACTTGATTACTTAGTCTGTAAAACTGGAAGGGCCCTATGTCGGCGATCGTTATGTTTGCCGTACAAAGAACGCGAACACTGACGACTAACTAGTACTTAGTCAGTAAAATTAGATTTTACCTCTTTTGGCAACAAGTTCTCGGTAAATTGGAACGGTTGAAAACATCAAATTGGTACTCAATAGGATACTTCTAGGCAAGCGTGCTCCATCTTCGACCACATCATCGCTTACCATCAGGTGAGATACAGATCAAACGCGTGTCTATCAATAGTGTAAAAAAACAGCGGGGCAGTCTTAGGGGACTGCCGATTGAAGTGAAAACTAAGCGAAAGCTGAAGCGTTCGGTGACGATGACGCGTGTTCCATGATTTTTGTTCACCCAAAAAGTGCTCAACCCACCTAAAGAAGTTTTCACTTCAAAAAAATATAATAATAAACATGTTTATTTCTTCGACCAAAAACACTTAATAATGGGAAACACTATTAATTGTGATGAAAGACAATGTTCATTTGTGGGAGACTGATGCCTAAACTAAGCCTAATAATGGAAGTAGAGAAATAGATCTTATCGTTTTATGACGGGCAAGTGACACATGCGAATAGGCAGCTTCTAAAATTGACTACATCTCATAGAATCTCAACGCCTGGAAAAAAACAAAGTATTATTTCGTAGACTTACAGACAAAAGCGTGAAGTGCTCTTCCAATCTGACGCAAGTCACTTTTTTTTTAAAGGATGGGAAATCACCAAATGACTTCTTCCGCTCTGGGTGGAGCGGAAGGGCGTGTCAGACTCTTACTGACTAAAACCCATCCGTGTTTCTTCAAACCCTTTGCGTTCCAGGGCCGCGGTGACTCTTTCGAACAAATTCCGCAACCCTGGCAGGCTCTGGCCCTAGCGGGCCCCGTCTCCTGTGCTGACATCTCTGACGCAAGTCACTTAACGCCATGTTAGATAGCAAGTTGTTGTGCAAGTGGTCGTCCACAAGCAAGTTGTTAAGCGGAAGCATGTCTCATCTGCAGACAGGTCAAAAGTTAATCCAATTACATAGAGAATCGTGTTCAAGATTATTTCGTTTTAACATTAGTTTAGCTCAGAGTACCGTAGAGGAGTCTGATTGATTAGCGAAGCGTCGTGGTCGTTACGTTGACGTTAAATACGGAAGTATTTGACGTCATACGCGGAAAATAAACAAACTTGTGAAGCAGTTATTGAACTCAAACGTCATGTCTGTGATGTTTATTGAATGGCACCGAATGTGACAGCTATAATTAGTGCTTCATATCTGCTTGTCTTGGGGCTTATTTTTTCAATGATTAGATAATTATTAAGTGAAGAAAAAATAGAGCAGTTTAAAATATGTTTATACAAAAGCTGTCAAACGGCCATTTTATTTTGCAGGTGACTTCCTAACTGTGTGCCCAACATAAGCTATATAACATCAGCAATACAGATAATGAACCCGTTTCAGTGGTAAATCTATTTCGGCTTTTTCGTCCAAAGTTTTATCAGATTCCACTTTAAAATCGCAATATAACTCAAATTCGCAACCTCCACCAACGAACGTACAATGAAATCAATCAAAATTGCACCTTACCACACTAACATAAGGTGTGATATTGTCAGGTGCGGCGCTCGCACCCGAAGCTGACGCCGCCGCACGTGCAGTACCTGTGCGGCAACACGTTCACGAGCGCCGCCGGGCCCGCCACGCTGCCGCCGCTGGCCACGCTGCAGACCTCCTACAAGAAGCTCGTGGACCTGTGCACGCCCACCACGCTTGGACAGTTTTGGGTAAGTCGCATGAATTATGTTGCCCGGCCATTATTATAACAACACATTTAGTTTTTGTTCGAGAGTTTTTCTGGAGTAATAAGTAGTCGAGATGGAGCGGGAGAAAAATATCTGGAAGGACTTGGGGGAGGCCTTTGCCCAGCTGTGGGCCAGCAAGGCTATATTAAAAATATATAAATCTTATGGGCGATTAACTGTAATTACTGTTGATTTTAAAATATTTTTTAAATTGGACGAGTAGTTTCAGAGAAACCAAACTTTTCCCGTTTATACTAAACTAAGCCAATCTTGCCCTAAAGTACGATATAAATAATGCTAATAATATATTTTCAAACTTAGGAAACAACAAAAAAGAATCAGGATAGTTAATTAATACACAAGGTCATTCCCGCCTATTAATTTGAATGTATCATAGGCAGAGCTATTTTTGGTACTTGCGATAAGTTTTCATAGTATGGACAATGGACATGCCTGAGATACCGGGATTCACTAGCACTGGGTTTAAAAATATATGCTTGTTAAGGTTGGTGATGATTTTTAGAGGTATTCGTGTGTATGTACCACGGGTTATATCTATACTTAGATAAAACTAAAATTAACCGCATAAAATTAGTTGACTCCTAAACTTAAGTGAAACAAATCGCGGTGGTACGTAAGTTAGGCCGTTTTTTACATAGCTAAGATTAGGTAAAGTAAAATCGAAATCAATTTGACTTATTAAATCTTTACTTCCAGTCAGCGTATAAATTTTAAATCCCGGGATCCTAGTTAGCTGATCGATTGTTAGATTGATCCTAAATAGCTGTACCTACTCCGACCACTGATTATTACAAAGAATGAACTAGAGATACGCAAGTTACCAGGAAGACATAAATGTGTGGTAGTACGAGAGAAATGGGTATTTTGAGTGACAGAGTCAATGGTCTACCAATGCCAAGCCGAACTTATCCTAAAAATCGATGAGCAAAAGAGAACTGAACAACAGCTGTACAGTACAATGTACAGCTGTTGTTCAGTTCTCTCTTGCTCATCCGCCACCTTATGAATAAATATTGTCTAATAGCGGCTTACTGACATCTTCAATATGAATGTTTAATTGAATAAAATAATTTTTATAAAAATCTGGGTTTAGTGCTGTGTAAAAGTTTTCTAATTTGGATGTTTTTTTTACGAGAATATATTTATGTCCTAGCTTGGCTCTCTATTTCATGTTACTTTTTAGCCATGAAGCATTGGAATTTGATTAAGCCCATTAAATAAGAATATGGCTCGATTTAGAGACCAGTCTATGCTCGCACAAAACGGCGGATTAAATTATCGTGCGTGTTCAATGACCGAGTTGCGGATTAGCGACACATACATTTCCTTCAAGGAAAAGGTCACCGATTTACCTCAAATAGCTTAGCAAATTGCCAAAATTATCTCATATTTTAATAAATTCATTAGTACAAAACAAGGTAAATGTTTCAGTAGTAGTAAGTTGAAAATAATGTTTGCAAGTTGCTAGTATACAGGCGAAATGTAACATTGTTTTATTTACTTATTTTTATTAACACTTTACGATGTACAGAGACGGACTTAATGCCATAGGCATTCTCTACCAGTCAACCTGTTTTGCATTGTTGCTGTTCCCGCTGTACAGATTAAAATAATTACCGAAACTTTCAAAACCGGAAGGCGTCCCCTGTCGGCGCGACGACCCGATCGGGTTTGCCATACGAATAAAGGCGACGATCGCGTATTTGCGCCATGATCGTTTTGTTTTAGAACGACGCTAAACAGATTTCAGGCAGTCTTCTGGCAGGCTGTTCTAAGAATTGATTTACTAAGTATCAAGACGTACGAAGGTTTTCGACATCGGAAAACGAATTGCGGGACTAAAATGGAGCTGGGCAGGATACCTGGTAAGGCGCGGTGATGTTAGGTGAAGTAAGGCTGTGACCGAGTGGCGCCCGAGGACTGGAAGAAGAAGTGTTGGTCGGCCGGCGGCGAGATGGACGGACGACATTGTTGCCATCGCGGGTAGAACCTGGATGAGGCTGGCACAGGAACGTGGGGATTGGCACAAGAGAAGAGAGGTCTATGCTCAGCAGTGGGCGAAGTCGGGCTGTGGATGATGGTGATGATGAAACTATTAACAGTCCATTATTGAAACAACACACTTTAATACGCTTTGCAGTTACTTCACTAAATGATAAGGGTTTAGTTTTCCTGTTATTTTGTAATTTATTTTTTTTATGAATGAAACGTTTCGCGGTTTCCTTTTAAGCTAATCTAGTCTCGGAATGAAACGTGGTTTATTTGTTTTTGTCATGGTAGGCAACTTTTATTTATATTGTAATAACTTCTACCCACGTGTACCTAAAGTGTAAGTGTGTTTACTTCAAGGTTATGCACTACTGGGGTTAAATAAAATGTAAGTATTGGATGTTCTAATACAAGTCTCAAAATGCGTGATTGATTAAAAACATCGAAACATAGAACAAAAGTTTTTTTTTACTTCTGTCATAATAATAAAAACCCAAATATTTCTAAATACCCAAATACTGCTTCTGAATTTTATGTTCGTCATGAAAAGCCAGCCTGCTGGACTCGCTGATTAACATGTTCACTTCGGCATGTGATATTCTTAGAAAGTCGACCAACATGACTTAAATTAATCAAACTACAAAGTCATAGAGCTGTCTAGGACACACAAGTATATCCAATCTCAACGTTGACTAGCCATCGGCGCGGGACATATTATAGTGCACAAGTGCGTGCGCAAACATAGGTGCACTCCCTCTTCCATCACTCAAACACACACAAATAAAAAGTCATCGACACCAGAAGATTGCAACAAACTCATGTATAACGTTATTTCTTTGTAGATGCAAGACTCCCAATACTACTCGATCCTGGACACGAGCCGGTGGCTCCGCTACGTCGCCAACTGCATCGCGTTCGCCGACGACGCCGCACAACACCTCTCTAATAACGTCACTGTTGTCTTACAAGAAGGTAAGTACCACCTTTTAGACAGTAGAAAGTCAACCCCAATATACCTTTTTTTTTGGATGGGAAACCATCAAATGATTCTCGCCCTGGGCGGAGCGGGAGGGAGTGTCAGAGTCTTGCTGACGAGAAGTTACCCACGTTTGACTCCCATTTGCGTTCCAGGTCCGCGGAAACTCTTCCTAACAATTTCGCAACCGGAAAATGCTTTTAAAGAATCAAACCTCGGCCAATATGTCGCAAAAAAATCAATCTATTTTTTTCAACATCCGTTCATCAAAGAAAGTCATTAAAATAATTTATAATTTTTTATTTCATAAAAATAGTAGTACAATCTGTTACAAGGTAGAATGATAACTTAGGGATAATTTAACACATAGGTAACAATACAAATTTTATAATCTGATGTCCTAGCTAGGTTACTTAGTAGCCTGTATTAAGGACAATCAGCTCTCATTTCCCGAAAAAGGACAAAATTAGTGCTTAGACTGTTCACAACTAAATTAAAACTAAATTAAATTCATAAAAGTCCAATACTTAAATGTGTATGTGCGTGTGTGTGTTTGTGTGCGTGTGAGTGATGGCGCTCAATCTTTTGCCAAGACTGACTTGACTTCGCTGTGCCAAGAAGGCTTTGTAGGCAGTATAACTCGTTGAGTCTCGTTGACTAGGACCACAAGTTTAGACATCTCTCAGTCTCTGTCTAATTATAAGAAATATTTAAAAGATTTAATTTAACAGGTTTAAGTTATTTAATCTAAGTTTTTTTAATGTTAGAAAATGTTTTATTTTGCAATTCTTATTTTTTTTAGGGTTCCGAACATCCGTAAGAAACGGAACCCTTACAGGATCTAGATAGTGTTAAAGCACATGTTACAAAAATTTAATTCGTTCGGATCTTTGCACGCGAGTCCAACTCGCACTTGGCCAGTTTATTTATATTTTCTTGTTGTCCTAATGACCTGTTTTAAATTTTTCAAAATTTTATTTTGTTAATTATTTAAGTTTCTTATACGTGCTGTGGTCTCCTGTACGTATACAGCTTCTGCGTAGATTGTGTTTATACCCTTTGTTGGAGATCTTTAATAAATAAATAATCCAATGACAAAGCAACCTAAACACTTCAATAAACTTCTGCGCAGTAGTGTGCGTGATTTTTCGGAGCAAACATATTTGCAAAACCGACTTTAAACTGTATTGCTAACAGCTGTAAGGTCATTATTACAGATCACTTGCTCTAATTACACGGTCTGAGAACCATGTGCTGCCATTCCAACCCTTATGTAAAGAGCAACAAGGCCTAAATCCACTTGTGTAATGGCCTCTTCGAATACGGTATTAACTGTGTTGTAAGTTAGGCAAGCTGCGATTAACAATAAATAATAAGAACGCTTTAATTGTACTGTTTTCCTAATACATAATTGTTTCAAACAGCTGTTTGTCAATAATTCTGGCAACCAAAAGGGTTTGCTAATTTTCAAATTAATATTTCAGGTGACGGTGTAGACTATTGTTCCGTGGTATCATGCCTCACTCAATTGCTAGTCGACCCACACTTCAGAACGATATCAGGCTTCCAGTCCCTCATACAGAAGGAATGGATCGCGCTCGGACACCCGTTCTGTGATAGGTGAGTACTCCTTCACATATATATGCTCCTGGTACATTGTATGAACTTGTTACATAATTTAGTTACTGTTTACACAAGTTTTAGGATGACAACTTGTCTAAGTCAAAGCACGAGCTAAGCAATGACTGTCAAACTCAGCCTTTTTCTCAAAACCATCCAGATAGATGTAAATGCCGTAATATTCGAGCACTACCCCATACATTTATGTGTTCCTGGTAGCTTATGTATCTCTAAGCTCATCCTTTGAAATGTTAGTCATCTAAAATTGAAGGAAAAAAACCTCATAGTAATAAACAATTTATTATACTTTCTGGACACATCTATTGGCCCACCTTGTATTTTCAGTTTCGTTTAGTCCTAGCTAAAATTTTATATTAGGTCGAGCAAAAAGTTTTTATGCAGTTTTGAACCTGGCACATTCACAATTTCATTCAATAGTCTTTTTTTGAATTTCGAACACAGAATTTAAAGAAACAAAAGACAATTTGGAGCCTGTTTGTTGATATCAAACAATCGAATACTAAGAAAACTTGGTTTTATTGGTTTACTTGGATTTAATTCTTGAAAAAGTGATTGATATCTTTGGTTTTGCAACAAACATTACTTATTCTTAACATTAAGGTGAGGTTCTATCAATAATCTATGGATACTTCACCTGAAGTCGCCGCCCAAGCTGTGGCACTTATTCAGGCCGGACACAGCCAAAGAAACGTGAGTGCTCAACTTAATTTAAGTCGATCTGCGGTCCGAAATGTTTATCGGAGGTACCTAGAGACTGGCGGCTTTGTTCGTCGCCAAGGAAGGCCACGATCTCGGGTCACAACTGAAAGGCAGGATCGATTCATCGTGACGACCAGCTTGAGAAATCGTCACCTTACCTCCATTGAGATACAAAACCAACTTCGCGACTTCCACGGAGTATCTGTGAGCGCTCGAACTGTTCGGAGAAGGTTAAAAGAACGCGATATGGTACCACACAAGCCAGCTAATGGGCCCAAACTAACGCGAGCCCACCGAACAGCGCGCCTTCATTTCGCACGCAGTCATTTAAATTGGACACAGCAAGATTGGAGCCGTGTACTCTTTTCTGATGAGTCTAAAATTGTGTTACATGGCAATGATGGAAGGAAGAAGGTCTACCGACGTAAGGGAGAGCGTTTCGCACAATGCTGCTTTGAAGAGAGGGTTGCTTATGGCGGTGGCTCATGGACTGTCTGGGGCGGTATATCCGCGAGCGGCAAAACTCAACTTGAGGTTGTTACAGGACCACGGCTGCCAACATTAAATGCTGAAAGGTACATTCGTGAGTGCTTAGAACCTCACGTGATACCATACGCGGACTATGTGGGCCCAAATTTCCTTTTTATGCATGATAATGCAAGAGCCCATGCGGCCGGCATCGTCAGGGAATATCTTCGGGATGTGAACATCACAGTTATGGACTGGCCAGCCAGAAGCCCAGACATGAACCCCATTGAGCACATGTGGGACGAGCTAAAAAGACGTGTTAGGGCTCGTCAGCCAGTTGCCCAGACGATGCAGGAGTTGAAAACTGCCATAGAAGAGGAATGGGAGATGATCCCTCAAAATTGCATAGAGCGGTTGATAAACTCTATGCCTAATCGTATGAGAGCTGTGGTAGATGCCCATGGAGGCAACACGCGTTATTAAATTAAACCTTTATTTGATAAAACATGTTTTTTATTCAAAAATCAATTGCCTTTAACAAGGCGCATATCCGACTTGTTAGGCGTAGCTCCATGTCGTATGGTATTCTGAATTCAAATTTAAAACAATACGATCGAAAAAGATGGTAAAATGTATCAGGTTTAAAACTGCATCAACAGTTTTTGTTCAATCTAGCAATCATATTTCGGTAGGGGCCATCGAAACCTAAACTCTAAGGTGTACTATTTGTTCTCTTTCCTTGTGTCCAAATCATTATTACCTATTATGATTGTTAAACAAAATTACAAACCAGGAAAGTTATCACAAAACAGTTATTCTGGTTTGGTTACGTGATTTAAAATTCGTAATTTTCATTGTTTTGACATGTCTTACATAGAAAGTGAAAATGTCGCTTTACTTATTGAGAAACTATCTGTTTTGTTAGTTACTAGCTTTTGCCCCGATCCCGGCAATGAATATTTTTTTATCATCTATCTCATAGTGTGGGGTGTCGTTGGATAGGTATAAATTATAAATATTGAGGGTGTGCAAGAACTATCTTTCCATCCAAGGATCCGTTTGCGAAATAAAGCTTTAAAGTGCTTATCTTTGTTAGAGTCTAATGCCCTCTGCCAGCCATACGGTTATTTTTGGAGACGTAAAATAAATCATGGTAGTAGCATATGTATGTAACTAATTTAGAAGGAAAATTATCTCAGCTAAGTAGGCATTACAAGTTTACGAGTAATAACCAGCATATAAAATGTAACTGATTAAGTAAAAATTTCGGAATAACTCCATAGAAAATGACTTAAAACTAAGTGTATTTGTAATGTCATAGTAAAATTTGCTATTTTTTGTCATGGCTAACGAAACGGGTAACTACGGAACCCTAAACTGTGCCTGATCCGACACGCACTTGGCCGGTTTTATCTTCCAAGCCTTCATATTTTAAGTATGGTGTTCACAATATTTTTAGGATTAATATTATTTACTGTGATCTTGTTGTTGTGATATTTGGTTGGAATAGTATTAAATATATTATTAGTAAAATAAGAGTTAGAAAAAGATGCTGAATGACAAGAGTGTTTATTTCAAGTAACTAGGCAATACATTAAGAAACAATATATCTATAAAAACAAGTCCGCACAACAGAGGTTATACTTTTCTACAACAGCCGCCCTTAATCGAAGTTGTGCAAGACAAACACACTAACAGAAAACAAAAAATAATAAAACTAAGTTTCTAGACCTAAGCTAACTGTACATCGTTTGTGTACTATAGGCCCTAGTGGCTTTGTTAGCACATCAGCAGGCATATCACTAGTTTTCACATATTCTAACATTATAACGTTATCGGATACTTTTTCCCTAATAAAGTGAAAACGAGTATCAATATGCTTCGTCCTGCTGTGGTGTACGGGATTTCGAACCAGATTAATGGCACTCTGACTGTCAGAAGCTAAGTTAACTGATGAAAGTTTACCTGTTATCTCATAGATAAATCGACGCAAGTAACACGCTTCCTTCGTGGCAGACGCTAGTGCCATATACTCTGCTTCCGCCGAGGATAAGGCAACAGTAGGTTGCTTCTTGGACTCCCAAGATACAAGACCTCCACTCAACTTGAAGGCGTACCCAGTATATGATCTTCTATCTATCGTGCAATTTGCCCAGTCAGCGTCACAATAGCCTTTTAAGGGGTTTCCGCTTCTCCTATAAACCAATGAATAGTTTACAGTACCCTTTAGGTACTGCAGAACCCTTTTTGCAGCATTCCAGTGTTCCTTCGTATAACACGTATTATACTGACTTAAGTAGCTCGTGGCGTAGGCGATATCGGGCCTAGAGTTTACCGAAAGGTACATTAGACCTCCTATTAAATTCTGATAAGGATAAGACTCTCCAACTTGTCCATCGGTTCTCCTTTCCATATTCTTTTTAACTAAAGGAGTATCCACTATCTTGCAATCTTTCATGTTAAACTGATCCAGTAACGATAAAATATAATTTCTCTGATTTACTTTTATACTCTCGGAATCATATTCAATTTGTAAACCTAAATAACATTTTAATACTCCAAGATCTTTCAGAGAAAAATATTTCGACAAATCCTTTTTGACAATGTCAAATGTCAATTCAGATTTAAAGAAGACGATTATATCATCGACAAAAATACCTAATATAACGAGTTCTTCACCAAAAAGTTTCGTATATACGCAAGGCTCAGAAGGAGTTCCTGTAAAACCTATTTTTATAAGCGTTTCGTTTAACTTTTTGTTCCAAGCTCTTGGCGCCTGTTTAAGGCCGTACAAGGATTTACGCAACAAACACACCTTGTTTTCCTTGTCTTTTGCTTTGAAGCCGAGGGGTTGCTCCATAAAAACTTCTTCTTCTAAGTTTCCGTTAAGGAACGCGGTGTCAACGTCTAAGTGTTTCATTCTTAAGCCCATCTCTGCAGCTAATGCAAACAAGGTGCGGAGAGAAGAATGACGAATCACTGGCGCAAAAGTCTCGTCGTAGTCTACGCCTTTAACTTGCTTAAAACCTTTGACGACGAGTCTGGCTTTATATTTAGTGACATTACCATAAGCGTCCTTTTTAAGTTTATAAACCCATTTACATGGTATGACCTTTTTGTTTGGTCTATCTACTAGTTCCCATGTGTGGAGTTTTATCAGAGAGTTGTACTCATCAGCCATCGCATGGTGCCACTTATCAGCATCGTCAGCATGAGTAGCTTCATAATAAGTCGTAGGTTCATTTGCATCATCCGTCGACAAATTATAAGAAAGAAAATCTGGTGGTTTTCTGTTTCTCGTGGGATACCTCCTCTCCTCTTCCAAACTAGGTGGCTCTTCATCGACACTAGGAAGTCTCAGCTCAAAGAATGGTTCTGGTTCTCTCATATTTGCTGATTCTTCTGTACTTTCTACATTTAACTGTGTAGTTGGCTCATCTATAGGATCGGCACTCTCAACACAATCGAAAAATTGACAATCGTTATGTTCAGGTTCCTTATTTTCAAATAACAATATGGAATCTGACTGTACCACAGGCTCAGACTGCCTCTGCTCTTTCAACCCTGTAAAGCAATTTTCAAAAAAGGTTGCATCTCTGGACGTAAACACTTTTCGTAGGTTAGCAGGATTCCTAAATATATAAGTATTTGGATTTTCTGAATAACCGACAAAAATCGCTTCCTTTGCCTTTACGTCTAACTTTTTCCTTTGACATGAAGGTATATGTACAAGTGCTCTGCATCCAAACACTTTCAAATGACTGAGGTCATTTCTACAACCACACCACCTGTCCTCGGGAATTTGACCACCTAAGGCTCTGTGAGGAGACCTATTTTTCAGGTATACGGCAACTTGGAAAGCATCTTCCCAGAATGCTTTAGGTAGTGAGCTTTCTGCTAACAACGTCCTCGCCTTCTCTGTAATTGAGCGGTGGGTACGTTCAGCTACTCCCACTTGTTGAGAGCTGTACGGCGCCGTCGTTTGATGTTGGATACCTTTAGAGGCAAGATAATCATCGAATTCCCTATTAACGAACTCTTTACCGCCGTCAGTTCTAACTGCTTTAATTTTCTTATCTAATTGATTTTCAACAAAGGTTTGGAAAATATTAAATTTATTTTTAACCTCTGTCTTGGAAGAAATAAAGTAAGCAAATACCTTCCTTGTATAATCATCAACAATAGTTAACATAAACCTATTCCCCTGAAAAGAGGTTGTAGACACAGGTCCCAATAAATCCATATGTATCAGTTCTAAAGGAGAAGTAGCTCTGTTATATGCTACCTTCTTAAAAGGTTTCCTTGCCTGTTTTCCTTCCACACAAGCGATGCAACTGCTTTTATCTACTACACTAAACTTTACACCTACCTCGTGATTCTTCAGTTGGGTCATGCCTATACGACACAAGTGTCCTAACCTCTTGTGCCAGAGTTTGTAACTAATATTCTGACAGTCAGAGTGCACATCCTGCGTCAAATGATTACTTGCCACATCTTCGGGAACATTAACAGTACCATCTACAACGTACAGTCCACCACAGGGCGAGGCATGAAGTACCGAATCACCTGTAAAATGAAAATGATTAGATTTATAAAAGTTACATCCATTTTTATCAAAAATACAAACAAAACCCTTATCAACAGCTTTCTGCACAGACAATAAGTTAGCTTTTAAGTCGGGGACAAAAGCAACATCGCTGATCTTGTTGATTACGTTCTCGGGTGTATTTATTGAAATGTCTCCTATGCCGCAGCATTTAATCTGCTCTCCGTTTGCGACAGTAACACTACCTTTATTCTGTATCGTAATGTTCTGAAGCCAATCTCGTCTAAAACTCATGTGTTTAGTACAACCAGAATCTACGTAAAATACCTCCTTGCTTGAGCAGCCAAAAGTATTGAGAGCTGTAAACGTTATGTTCTTAGCTTTCTCCGTTTTGCCTTTCTCCTTGTTTCTCAGCGGACAGTCAGGTCTCTTATGACCAGGTACTTGACACTCGTAGCAGACTATTCCCTTCTTCTTGGATTTAGGCTTCTTCTTCGCATGAAAGGCGGAATCTATAGATATAGCAGCATCTTTAGACATCTCATTCAGCAGTTTTGTCTTTACTAAGTCAGTAGTCACGTCTATATTACAACTTTCTAGAGCCATAATGAGAGGTTCATATTTTGAAGTGAGCCCTCCCAAAAGTATAGCAGCAATAGACCTATCCTCTATGACAACATCAATATCCGCAAGATCCTGTGCGGTTGATAAAACTGCATAAATGTACAGTTCAATATTTCCGAAATCTGACAGACTCAACCTGTACAGTTTTCGCTCTAAAGCTAGTCTTCTTCCCATTCCCTTATCTTCAAACGCCTGTTGCAAGTATTTCCATGCTTCGGCTGCAGTTTTCGCACATCTAACGTGAGTAATAGCTGCACCGTCAACTGTTAAGCAAATTTTTGCAAGAGCTTTTTCGTCGTTGCGTACCTTGATCGAAGCAGGGGTCGTGTCACCATCCGGATAACCACTAATTGTTACCCACAAGTCTTCGTGTAAAAGGTAATTTCTCATCTTAAACTTCCAAGTAGGATATCCATCTTTATTTCGAAGACAAAATGATGGAATCGAAGATGAATTCGACGTAGAGGGATTAGACTTATTAACACTCGAAGCATCTCCAGTTTCACGTGACATTTCGACTAGTAAAATTTTTAGTCACACAAGAAACTCAACTAATTTTATTACAAATTATATTTTAAACTCTTCCACAGCTTCGTGCTGATAACGTGTTGTGATATTTGGTTGGAATAGTATTAAATATATTATTAGTAAAATAAGAGTTAGAAAAAGATGCTGAATGACAAGAGTGTTTTTTTCAAGTAACTAGGCAATACATTAAGAAACAATATATCTATTAAAACAAGTCCGCACAACAGAGGTTATACTTTTCTACAACACTTGTATTGTTCTGTTTGTTAAAATATATCCTAAATAGGCAACCAAGATACTAATTAACAAAGAAAATCACTCTCAACAAAGAGAACAAGAACACTGAGTTTCGGTAGGGCCGAAGGTTTGGTCAATTTTGCTATAACGTCCCGCAACATTTGAACACTTCCATAATTTTATGAGTTCCTGGTAGCTTCTGTGTCTCTATGCGCATCCTCTGAATAATGCGCTGACCACAAAATAGATGGAGAGGAAAAAGTTACCTTTTGTTGTGACTGACTTATCCTAATAATTCTATATAGTTCTTTTTTCCTTATGTCCAAATTATAAAACCTAATTCCTATTTATAAATATTATTGTAACCACAAAGTTGTCACAAAATGGGAATTCCGGATTGATTATGCAACTCTCTCAAATGGTACTAAACTTGAAATTATTTTTTGAGATTATAATTACAATACATCACCTGCATCTTAAAGGACAATTTTGACTCCGCCTTCTTGATGTCAAGGGGTAGCATATTCCAGAGTTGAAGGGTAGAAATAGCGAAATAATTAGACAAAAACCCGGTGCGGTGAGAAGGGATATGAAGGGGTATGTCTTTATGTGAAGCAACTGTCTATCAGACCTCCACAACCAGTAACTGGGTGACACGGTACTTCTTGGCAAGACTGGAGTCAGATTTTCTGGCTTCTGACAGTTTGTAACGACTGCCAAAGATCGACAAATGACAGCCGGGACCAACGGTTTAACGTGCACTACACGAAGCGCTGAGGAGTCTTGTTATGTTAAGTTACCCACCCATCCACGGATCGACCTCAGCAAGCTTTGTTTAACCTTGGAGATCGACCCGTGCGTCAGATATTATTTACCCAAGACCTCCTCTGTAGTTCTCCTCTTAACTTACACGTCGTTTATTTATTTATTTATGAATGAGCTCAAAAATACAACACAACAGACATACACACACATTAAAACATCAACTCCTTTCCCCAGATTCGGTCTCCCCCGTCCAGGCAACCCGAAGGACTCGACCGCTAAGGAGACGACCTCCGCGCAGTCGGCCCCAGTGCTGCTCCTGTACCTGGACTGCGTGTGGCAGCTGCTGCAGCAGTTCCCGGCGGACTTCCAGTTCACGGAGACGTACCTCACGACCCTATGGGACTGCGCACACAACCACATCTTCGACACGTTCCTGTTTAACTGTGCCAGGGATCGCGAGCTGGCTGTGTCTAAGGCAAGTCTCAGTGCGAGTTTTTTCATCATCATCATATCAGCCGAAAGACGTCCACTGCTGGACATAGTCCTCCCCCAAGGGGGGTTTGCCATAATCACCACGCTTGGCAGGCCGGTTGGTGATCGCAGTGTAGCTGTTGCAGTGCACAGATAATGCTGCTGCCCATTCTCTGGCGAGTTCCTTAGTCGCCTCTTACGACACCCACGGGAAGTTATGGGATGATGCTTTGTGTCCTATGCGTGTAAAATACAACCAAACAGTATTTTAACTGGGCCGCGAGTCAGAAGGCCGAGTAATGAGTCAATGTCCAAAGGTAACTTGAACAACATAGTTTTACTAAATATTATTCAGCATCCCTATCAATCAGTAAAAGACGTACGGGGACTCTTATTGTTTCTTATAACGAAACTGTTTGTATTGATTAATGTACTGGCTTATTGTACCAATAATAGCTCATTATTTCTTGCTTATTTACAGAACTTCGTACAAAGGCCGGTGTGGGACTGGGGCGAGCAGTTCTCGGAGCAAGACAAGGCGTTGTTCTACAACCCGCTGTACGGCGTCAAGCCTAACACCCTGCACTCGCAGAGGTTATGTGAGTATATCCCCATACCAGTTTATTGCTGATTGTTACTGAAATAATGAGGCTAAAGCATGTTTCGCTTAGATTCGCCCTTTTGCCCGCTCATCCTTCAAGTGGCTCTAGAAAGGGACATTCTAGCGAGTGGCGTATTTATGTCAAAATATTTGGAACAGACTACGTAACATTTCGATAGCGCTTATCAATCCCATAAATTTTTCACTTTTCGAAAAACGGTATCGCTGAAAAAGTTTCACTGGCTAAGGCTGGCCTTTGGCAAATGCGACCGGCTGGTATCGGCGAAGTGATTCCGCTTCTACCTCGCTCTAGTGTAGGTGGAAGCTCTTAAAGTTACGCGATTCTAACCACTGTTCAATTTCCGCTTGAATTGCGCTCATGAATCTACAAGCATAATCTCCGTTTGAGATCGAAACAATCAGGCAAAACCTAAAAAATAACTAGTGTATGTAATTAATTTAAAAATCTTTCAATTCTTCTACAGCTCAATCATCCCTCCCAAGCAAGTCAGCAAGCGAACTGAGTCGACTAGAACCTTGCACGTCAGTCGCCGGCATGGAGCTGTGGTCGCAGTGCTACGAGCGATGGCTGGCGCCCCTGGACTCGCCGCTGTCCGGTACCATACAGTACCATGTGCACAACTACGCCGCGCTTCAGAAGGTCAGTGTAGCGCTACAGGTTTATGTAGTCCTGGTACTCGAGCATGAAACTGGGGTACAATGCTACGAGCAAAACTTGAGTCGCCGCTGTCCGGGACAGGGCCGTCTTTACCAGGGGGTGCAAGGGGTGCGGTGCACCCGGGCGCGGAGCGCCCGGGGGCGCCTGTCGAGTGCTGAATTATTGGATATTCATATTTCATTGAACTTACCGCCATTGCACAATTTTATATACTTGTTACTTACGACAAATGCGCAAGCAAAACAAAAATAGTCATCAACAATAATATTTTTTTTTACTTTTATTACGCTTTTGGCGCTTGTCATACCGCATTACTACACTACACAAATAACAATTTTATTTAATATACACGCGCGCGGCAAAATCTCTAATCCAAAGAGAGTATATGTACGTTTGACACGTTGCCGCTTTGTCGCCCGCACTTGACGCAAAATGATTTCTAAGTCAATAGAGTGTAAGTTCATTTGAAAAGGGCGCGCGGCGCGACACCTGTGCGTCTCACATAGGCGAGTAATTGCGCCCTTTGACATTGCCGCCGGGTCGCCCGCACTTGAAGCAAAATAATCTCTAAGTAAATAAAGTGTAAGTTCAGTCAATTTATGTTGCGTCCTTCCTTTGACATAGCCGTCCGGGCGCTCGCACTTAAAGAGAAATGAACTCTAAATCACTACAATTAGGTGTAAGTTCATTTGAATTTACACCGCGGAGCGCGGCGCCTATGTAAGTGTCGGTCAGTGATTGATCTGATTTCTTCTTTTAAGTAATTGAATTCGTTAGCTCATTTCATTTGCGACAACCGGTGAATTAGCACGGAAGGTTTTAGAGAAAAAATATAACGACTCGAGTACGGGAGTACCTAATTAGCAGGCAATAGATTTGTTATTGTGTCTGGCTTGAATTTGTGCCGCTGGGGCTCAAGTGAATAAAGGTAAGTCAATTTTATTTTTTAAGTGTTATTGTTAGGTACATTACAATCATTTTCATCACATCATCATTTGTTTATCAGAGAGAGTCATGACTGTTTTGTTTATTTGTTCATAATTGCAAAAATACAAATTCGTAATGTTAGTGATTGATAAAAAACTACTTACTTTATTTAGAACGAGCTTATGCCCGCGATCTCGTCCACGCATATCACGTTTCTTCCCGTTCCAGTTAGAATTTTGGGAAATGCTCTCTTAGTGCTCTCCTAAACCTCCTAAACTCTTGAAAGAATCACCATATTTCAGCTTTCAACGACTGGTGGTTTATAAAAAGATCCATTTCATTTCATCATTTTACAGGTTGAATATTTCATAATCTTTCATAGCACAGACACGTCAGAAGATAGACATTTACATTATGATTTTTACCCAGCTTATTAACCCAACGAATACCAATCTTCCATAAAAACTGGAACCCCCCAAATTGTCTATTAAGGGTAATGGTGAAAGACTGGCATTTATAATAATTTACTTTGTCCAGTATTCGTACCAAGTTATGTGGAATATATGGCTCTCACATGAAAACTTTAACAGCCCGGTTCAAGGAATTAGGTTTTTCATACAAACTTCTCCCCCCCTTTTCACCCCCTTAAGGGATGAATTAAAAAAAATCCTTTCTTATCCGACGCCTACACCATAAAATTAATATTCCTCAAAATTTCACGTTTCTGCGATCACCGGTTTAGGCTGTGCATTGATCAGACAATCGGAGATAAGGCTTTTATATATATAGATAAAGAAAGAAAAATTAAATACTAAATTGAAATTTGATTTTATTGTAGATGACCGAATTAGGGGATAAAAAGAAACCATCGGGTGCTCAAAATAGAAAAAGGAAACTGGAGAAAGAAGAAAAAATTAAAAAGCTAACTTCTCCGATTGACTCTTTCTTTCGACCTGGTAAGTTCAGTCAGTTGGTACCATAAATAAAACATCTGAAGTGGCATAAATTAGTGACAGAAGTCGCTGGTGTATCCTGCCTGGGTTCGATCCCTAAGTTCCTACCTACTTATTATTATTACACTTCTTATTTTTTGTATAAGTTACCTGTAACTATATACGTAATGAGTCTTAAATAAAGTAGGTTTTTATGATTATGACAATATCTAATTAATTGTTTTTTGCGGATTGCGCACCGGATGCGCAATGGTTAGTAACAAACACTCGCTCTTGTGCCAAAGGTCTCGGGTTCGAATCCCGGCCGGTGCAATATTTATTTAAATACATACCTTCTCAGACCTTGTGTTAATTTTTTGTATTGTGTGATATATCCAACACGCGTTCTAATCGTGGAGATTATAGCAATAAATAACCCCATAGTTTTGGAGGCTCATGTCTAACAGTGGACTGGTGGCTTGTGTGTTTGTGATTTCTTTTTGGGGATTATGAATTATGTTTTTTCATGAAATAGCCGCAGGCGAGATCTGCCAATCGCAACTAAAGTATTTTAATTTCTTACTGTTTGCGCATAGAGCGTGCGTAAGCGCCTCGGCAATTCCACACTGAGCGCGCTCGCCTGGACTAACGGATTAGACTATGCCCGATTGCCCGCCTTAACTTTAAGGCGCTGTTTTAATGTCCTAAAATATTATTGCGTGGCCCTGTTACCACACTTGGTTACAGAAATTGTTGACTGTCTTATGTTTTTTTAGGTACATCTTCGTCAACATCCACCCGACAGTTAGAAGAGACAGTCAACTTGGAAGAGAAAACTTCTACGAGTATTTCACAAGTTCCAGCTCATACCAGTACCAGTACCTCGCCTGGCTCGCTTACTCCAAGTGAACCAATTCCAATTGTTAACCAACCAGCAACAGAACCAGATGTACGATTTCGTGAAAATGTCGCGAATGATCCTGCTCTCTGGCCGCAAGTAATATCCGATAATTTAAGATTATTTTTAACAGAACGTGGACCGATTCAGATAAAAAAAACCAACTATCCTTCAGATAGTAACATGAGGTCGTTTTCAGATACATATTACAGTAAAAAGTTACAAAACAACGAAATTATTCATCGAGTTTGGCTTGTATATTCCACATCTACTGATTCTGTATTTTGTTTTCACTGTAAGCTTTTCAATAATAATGTCACTGCATTTAATGCCCCCACTGGTTACAAAGACTGGGGGCATTTGTCGAGAAATATAGAACGACATGAAAAAAGTTCAGGGCACATATGTTCTTTAAAAAAATATTTGGATCTAAAAAATGACTTATTGAAAGGGCAAACAGTAGACTCGGTAAATCAAACTGAAATAGACCGCGAAAAAAAGAGGTGGACGGCAGTTTTGGAAAGGATAATCGAAATTATAAAATTTTTGGCAGGTCAAAATTTAGCCTTTAGGGGCACAACCGAGAAGTTGTATGACCCAAATAATGGTAATTTTTTAAAGTTGGTGGAGAGTATATCTAATTTTGATAGTACACTATCAGAACACATTGCTCGAATTCAAAGAGCTCAGCATCGCATGCCACATTATCTTGGTCATAACATTCAAAATGAACTGATTAGTATAATTGCTGAAAAAATAAAAACGACTATAATTAGTCTTCTGAAGCAATGTAAATACTACTCTGTAATTCTAGATTGCACACCTGATATTTCACACCAAGAACAACTAACTGTTATTGTGAGGTTTATTTATTTAAATCCATCGACAAAACGCGCTGAGGTACGAGAACATTTTTTAGGTTTTTTACCTGTAACTGACACTACCGGACAAGGGTTGGCGACATATTTGTTAGATTTCTTAAAATCATGCGATATTGAATTAGATGATTTGCGAGGCCAAGGATATGATAATGGGGCCAATATGAGGGGGAAAAATATAGGCCTCCAAAAAAAAATATTGGACATGAATCCTCGTGCTTTTTACGTACCGTGTGCTGCTCACTCCCTAAATTTAGTAGTAAATGACGCCGCTAAAAGCTCATTGGAAATTACAAACTTTTTCTGTATTGTCCAAGAAATCTATGTATTTTTTTCAGCATCCACATCACGCTGGGATGTAATTATGAAACAGATACCTACTTTGACATTAAAACCTCTTTCAAATACGCGTTGGGAAAGTAGATTTGATGCTCTTAGAGCACTCCGTTTTAACATGGATAAAATTTACGATGCATTATACTATATTTTTACAAATAACAAGTATGACAGCGACACAAAAAACATAGCGAGTTCATTAATAGCCAAGTTAAAGTCTTATAGATTTATATGTTCAGTAGTTATATGGTACAATATTTTACTAAAGATTAATATTGTAAGCAAAAATTTGCAAAAATCGGACGTAATTATTTCAGAAGCTACCAAAATGATTAATTTGGTTAAAAAAGATTTGGAGAAATACCGCACCGATAGTGCGTTTGAGCAGTTGTTATCTGATGCGAAATTAATTGCTGAAGAATTAGAATGCGAAACAGAATTTAATGAAACTGCTCGTCCACGTCCCCGAAAAAGACATTTTGATTATGAAGCTGCAGATGAGCCCATTTTAGACCCAACCAACAAATTTAAAGTATGTTTTTATTTTTTTCTACTGGACACTGCTATCTCGAAATTAAATGAGAGATTCGATTTGCTGACGGAACACAATTCACTTTTTTCACTCTTCCAAAACATTGAATGCTGGAATAAATTAGAGATGCACGAAAAAAAATCTCAGTGTTGTCGGCTCCAAGAAAAACTAACATTTAAAAATAGATTTGATATTGATGGGGAAGATTTATATAATGAATTAGAATTGTTGCCAATAGTTTTTCCCAATGCATCAACAAGTACTCCCACTGATATTTTAAACTATATATTCTAATAATTTAATTTCCTCATTTCCCAATACCTCAACAGCTTTGCGTAGGTATATATTTAACACTGCCTGTTACAGTAGCAGAAGGTGAAAGATCCTTTTCAAAATTAAAATTAATAAAAAATTATCTTCGTTCAACCATGACCAGAGACAGACTGACAAACTTAGCCATTATAAGTATAGAATCCAAAATTGATTTAAAAATAAATGATTTAATTAAAATCTTTGCCAACTCAAAAGCAAGAAAAATTGAGTTTGTTTAATGTTCTTGTTTGTTGTTTGTTTGTTGTACATGCAATAAATAAATAAATTATCAAAATTACGTGTATTGTGTTTTCTTGGTTGACTAGCCTCCCCATACCCCCCTTTGGCCCTTTCATACTGCAGTGTGTCGTCGGTCGCGTGCCACGCTGCAGTGTAAAAAAAAAACGGGGGCGCAAGCTGAGTCCTGCACCCCGGCGTAGAATAGACTTAAGACGGCCCTGGTCCGGGACTAAATCCGGGACTAAACAATATCATGGCAACGCCGCGCAAGGTCAGTAACTGCTTAAGGCTTATGTAGCCCTGGTACTTAAACATGAAACTGTAGTGACAATGCTGTGAGCTATGGTATGATAATTATTCGAGAGTTGACTCATGCATATGATATCCGATTCTATCCATACTACGCCTAGCTTCAGAAGGTCGGTATATTGCTACAGACGTATGCAGCTCTGGTACTAAAGCATAAAATTGCGGTGACTATGCTACGTGCAATGGTTAGCACCAGAGATTTAAATCGCCGCAGTCCGGGCGGGAACTAGACAATAAATAAAATGTGCACTACCTACCTCGCCGCGCTTCAGAAGGTCAGTTTACTGCTGAAGACTTGGAATCCTGGTACTTAAATGATGGTTATGTCGTAACAACAAGGCATGGTAGGCAAGTTAGGAGTAGTACTTCCTTTCATCTTCCCGTTGGACCTGCAGAATTGTTATATTATCCTGGTATTAAATTGTTGGTTATGTCACAAACGCTAAACAGTTGTTAGGTAGTGAGTGCGTCGGGGTCAGTATATTCCCTTCGACCGTTAAATAATCCTATTGCCAAGGATTTATATTGCCCTGGTACTAAAACGCTGGGAATGACATAACCATAATACGATTAATAGGTTGTTAGTACGTCAGGTTAGACAGTATACGAGTACTTTCATTCACCACACCCGTCGTTAGACAATAATCCAGAAGTATTATACTACCCTGGTGCTGTAACGCTGACAATGACATAACCATAATATGATTAATAGGTAGTGAGTGAATGCGTCAAGAGTCGGTATACTACAAGGGACTTATGTGGCCTGGGTACAAAAATGTCGGTAATGTCAAAAAAAAGCTGTCAATTATGTAATAACAACAATAACCAACAATAACAGACTATATTGACTCACGGCGGCGCATCGACTTAAAAATAAGCTAAGCAAAAACCGACCTTATGACCAACACGAGTTCCTAAAGCTGCCATTTCACAGTAAAGACTGGGCTGTAAACTACCACGCGTTCGTGTAAACCCTGGTACCTAGCGATGTCCTTACAACTATGCTATCATAAAATACGCGGTACTATTATTGTATCGTAATCGGCCTTGGGCGTCCGCCACTCCATTTTCAAGCACGAATTTTGCTTACGGTAAGTACTAATCTGTCTAAAATGACTGGAGGTTAATTCTACAGTACGCCCATGTGAACCTGGTACTTCATATGTCACTATAACAGCTGTTCCCTAAGCGCGATACCGTATTAAGGAAAATTAGATCAGTCTCTATTTAGAATGGTGTGTGGTTAGTTTAGTGACCTCACTTCAAACTACTACACTATGCGCATGTTGTCCTAGTATTTACGCTCATAATGTTATGTCACAAGTCAACAGACTAGCTGAAAACACGGAAATATTTTGTCACGAATTTATCTCAGGCTTATATGATTCACTCACATTGAAATAACCATACATTAAAATAGCCTACATACTCATGTAGGCTATTTTATTTTGTTGAATTTGAATGTTATTATGTTACACACACATCCGGCCAGCGGCGGCGTACAATCACCCCAGTATTTTGCTTTCTGAGTGGATAAGTTTTACCTCAAATATGACCTTTTATTCTCCAACAGATCCATCAAATAAAAGAGAAGCTACCGTCCCTGTCGATCCTGTCGCGGCACTCCAACGGCGAGGAGCCTGCGGCCCCTCAGCAGCGGCCTCCCGTGTCCAGGTTCTACCCCTTCAGCGTGGGCCGCTCTGACGTCATCACCGGCAGCCTGGACTCCATGCAAGTCAGCCTCATAGACGCTAGTCAACTAGTAGAATCACAGTCTCTACTCAATGCCCCCGATTAAGGTAAAACAACGTCGCAAGCGATCCTGACACTTATCTCCATGTGATAAGGTTGAATGTTGAATGTCTACTTAGAGTCGCTTCCGCTGATTAGTTGTTTTTAATTTATAGTATTTTGTTTGCTTGCGACGTGTACATATTGCCTTAGGTGAGCGGTTTGTTGTTATCCTTACGTATGTTGCGAATGTCTTTGTTTGTATTCAATGATAGATTAATTTGTAAAGAAATAAGTTTCGATTGTTTTAATAATTGATAGTGTAAATAGATGGCCATTCCTTTTTGCCTCTCATTTTTTTCTCGTAGAATTATAGACAAGCTGTCTTCCTAGTTTTGTACTTCAGAAACATTTTCAACAACAAACTCCTCACCACAGTTTATCTAGAACAAGTCAATAAATCGAACAAGGCTCATAGTCTAGAACGCCGCAGCCATCGTAAGAAGTATTAGGTAAATTACAAGTTAATATATTCATGTTGGTAAGACGTACATAATAATTAAGTTGTATATAGTCGTGATATAAAGTCGTTTTCTCTATTAAACATATTTTTATAAGTTCCCTGTAACAAGGAATTGATTGAGAAATGTATATTCCATTTTAAAATAATAGTTATATTTTTATAATCAATCGTTTTATGGTGTGACCATTAAAATTATTCAAAATTATACTTCGTCTACGCGTTTGAGTAGAACGTAGACACAATTGGGCCATTCCTGAATTATTCCATTATTACAGATTGATTTTATTATTTTCTATTTCTGCTTATAACTAACAAGAAGCGGACTGTACACTATCCTCAGTCGCCTTGCAATGTTTGATGCAGTAGTGAATGTACGTAGCGTGTAGGATAGTGAACGGGCCGCTTAATATTTATAAATAAGAACTTTGTTACCATTACTAAACCGTATTATTAGCCGATGACACAGCACCAACAAACTTCTCTAAGACATTCGACACAACTCTGTCCTTATAACCGAGACGAACACAAAACCAAATCTAACTTATGTTATAATAATAATAATTCAATGATTGTTGTAAATATGGCAGCTTCAACGCTTACTTAAGTACTTTGTTATTTTTATTTTAATATTTATTTCGCTACAATTGTAATTTTAACTAACATTTTATGTAATTACTTCGGTCAGCTGTAGTATCGAACTGATAATAATGTTAATATTAATGTATACTTATGAATACTTATGATTTGAATGTCCATCATTGATTACTAACATAGTCGTGGTATAGTTAGTCGGTTGAATACAATGTATTCACTTATATTTTTAACAGTACAAGTCTTTATGCGATGTTTATTTCTTAACGAGATTATAATGACTGGTAGTGAAAATGTTATGCTGTTGGAATAGCACCAATTTTTGTGAAACCTGATTTCAATAAAGGTCAAATTAAATTAAATGGTGTTTACAGATGTGATGGGATATCGATATTTTATACAAACGCGCAAATTCATTGACCCAAAGGAATGGAAAGTGAATAATGCTAAAGGTCTACCACTTAGCTGAGATGGTGCCCTTAAAGTTTTACCTCATTCTTGTAAGGTAGACTTGAATATAAAATTGTGCAAAATTAAACATCTTTTTTAAAGTTTGCACTTTCAAAACATTACGCAGATACAGTCAAAACATCCAAAGCCAAGGTGAATCAACGTTAGAGCTCAGTAAATATGAGAAGTCAAGTGAACAGGCCCTGAAAGCTCTGAAAACTTCAGAAAGTACAGACTGGCTAACAGAAGACAAATGTATATTAAAACGACTTGTTCACGAACAAACATTGTAGATTGCACGTGTACATACCTTGTTGTATATGTCACCGGAAAATTGCAAACGCCGTAAGATTGTAAAATATCGCGTAAAATTGTAAACTATTTTTTCTTAATAAGGCACGGATATATTGGAAACTATTGAATTTAGATAAAATTTACTGTAAATGTCGCCGGAAAATGGCAAACGTAGGAAGATTGTAAAATATCGCGTGAAATTGTAAACAATTTTTCCTAAATATGACGCGGATATATTCGAAACTATTGACTTTGGATGGGATTTATTGAATATAAAACGATTTTTTCACAATATATCGAGAAATTATAATCTAATCTAGATTTATTACAATCTTACGGAGTCTGCAATTTTCCGGTGACATACATACAATAGAATCTGCTGATTAGTTTTCATATTTCGCAAACTATCCGATATCACATATTTTGACGCGTTTGTATTCCTCTGTTCTTGTTACCTTATTGAAATATTAACTGCGTGTTAGGCCGTGTGAGGGTATTAACTTGCATACAGAGCGCGTTGTGAATGATTCAAGTAAAAGTGACCGCGCTAACATTCCTCCAGTTTGACCACGGCCTTGTCTAACTTGATCAAGTTGGACCAAACAAGCAGTATTGTTGTAACATTGTAAGTATAAGTAACTTTATCGTATAGAAGCGAATATTTATGTAATTTATAAGTTTACGAACTGTTAAAAACTGATTTATAAACGACGCATACGTCGTTTTAGTTTCACTGTCATTGTCGCACGGGCGGGAAGTATTTGAGAGATGGGATGCATGGTACATTTTAGTTTAGTCGAATTTAACAAGTTTTAAATAGTGACTTTAATAACGTAGCCACATAGTTTTAATGTAAGACTGCAATTACTTCCATTTAAGATGCATCATTTTTTACGTAATTTTTAAATATAAGCCCCGTCTCTGCCTATCCCGGAAATTTGTGCCATCTCGTCTTCTAACCGTGTTATAAAATATCATTGTCAAAAATAATCAGTAAAATAATAGAATATCATGTAGCCCAGTGCAGTCCAAATCGTATGTTGCAATGATTCGTACCAAAATGTAAGTGTACCTGTTACACAATGTTCAAATGTGAGGAATAAAGGAGTTACGAGAAATATTTGTTTTATTTTTACATCTATTCTTTATTTTCAACAGCACAACATTTAAATATATGTATTGTAAAATCTTAAAACACTAGAATGTCTTTTGAAATCTCACTGAATTAAAATAACAGGCAATAATAATACATAGTACTAAACTCTCTTGGTTATAGAGACAATGCCATTATAGTCGTCTTACAACGGCAGCCAACTTCATCTATCCAATGACTACTACACATTCATAAAAAAATAATAATATGAAAATTTAAATTTTATACAAATATTATTTATTATCAAAGTCAAAGTCAACACGTTTATTTAAATTAGGCCATTAAACGGCACTTTTGGACGTCAGCATTTACAGTTCAGTAAAATAATAATATTACATTAATAAAGTGACTCTACTGTCCATTCGGAAAGGTAGATTCTTATGGAGAAGAACGGACAAGAAAGTCCATATTTTCTCTTTTCAAATAATGATTTTACAAAATTTGGTATATCATGAATTTGAAACACCTGTAGCGAGCGCAGTCCGAGCCTTGTGTTCCAAGGACGGCGCGAAATGGAACGGTAACATTGTTTTGCTACGTCATTTTTTTTATTGTATTATTCTTATAATCGTGCAAGTACATCGTTCTCACATATAATTAATATGTCTGTTTAATTTCCACACGAATGATGTAACCATATTATCTTGTAAAAAAAACCGGCCAAGTGCGTGTTCCGTATTTACCCGTCTCCTAAACCGTGCCAGAAAAATAGTAAAATGTACTTAACTATTTTAATACATTACAAAGATACAAATGCACTTGGTTTTCAGTAATTTTTAATCGACTTCAAAAAGGAGGATGTTCTCAATTCGATTATGTTTCTTTTTGCTTATGTTTCGCGATCATTCCGCCAATTAAGTATGAATTGATTTTGATGATTCTTTTTTTGGAAGGTCATACTTCAGAGGTGGTCCCATATACATTTTATCGAAATTAATTCACCGCTTTTTGAGAAAATCAACAAAAACAAAATATATAAGTACTTACCTACACAGATAATATTTTGATTTGTGGTTCCCTTCAGCAAAAGTTTTGATGAGGTCTTTCAATCTATGTTTTAACTGTCATCACAGAAACATTAGCAAAGAACAAAGAAGATTGTATGTATTTGTAAGGAGCCGTCATGATAATTTTATTATTATACAAAATATACAATAATTGTTGGAAACATTACGCAACCGTGTCATTTCTGTTATAGCTTTCTCATCGTGGCGTCGATTAAAAGCTTAGTTCATCCAAATCAGATAAGGCAATGTCTTCAAAGGTTTTGACGCAACTTGGAACTACATAAATCTGTCCTTTTGCAAAATTCTTCTTTCCTAAATCGATCACTGCTTTATAAGGTTTGTACCCTGAAGTTTGTGGACGGTAACGGACAGCTTAAGATGAGCGGTAACATTCTGCGTTCAACATCTCCATATCCTGTTTGAGCTTGGCATGTTGTGCAAACAGGTGAAATTGCTACACAACCGTCATTATATTTTATTCTAAAGCCAACAGTCGCGTCATCACAGTCGTCGTCGTCAAGCACAGATTCAACTAGCCTTCCTCGATTTGATCTCTTCGGGAGCAGCCATATAATTTTCTTAACAATGCCCATTGCACCATCGACGAGCCCATCGGATACGGAAATATTAAGTACGCCAACATGACTCGCGATTAGATACGCAACTTTATAGTTTGTAAGAAACCATTGCAGTTATTAATATATTTAGGAATAACATAGTCTGGTGACTTTCTACCATAGATTGCCGCCTCGCGAGACTCATCTACAGCATTTATTGTGTACATGCGGTGCGCTTTAGTATTATCAGCGGTAAGTTTTTCGTTATATGTATCAACTTGTCCAGCAGTAAGGGAATATACGGACAGCCACCACATCAGCAAAATCTCCTGACAAAGAAACGTGTCGCCGCTCACAAAATAACTCCAACTGAGCTGTCGTAAATTCACCAATCCGCAAGCTAGTCAAGAGGTCAATGAACTCGATGTCATTTCGCTGTCGCGTATTTATCGTAAGTTCACAAAATGAGAACTGCTGCCATAAAGTAATTTCGCCCGTAAACAATGGCGGTTGAATAAAACACCAATGCCCTTTTACAGGTGGAAGTTCAAGTATATTACCAAACAACAATAGATATGCACCCCGCCGAATAATTTGTCATTATCTTGGAGACGCAGGTGTATAATTATCCATAGAAATTTCGTCTATGATTAACCAGTTTATATGACGCCATTTACATCGGTCATTCTCTAGCTTTTGTCCAGTATTTTTTTTGTACGTTATGGTATTTTCTTTTGAAATCGGAAGGAAGTGAAAATATTGAGTGCAATATTGCAGACTTATTTCTTTTATGCATCCGCGTGTTCTGTCTTAGTCGTACCTATAAATCTTGCCGGCATAACATCTTCGCCCCTTAATTCTTCATCACCATCGTCTTCGTTTTATGATCATCAGTTAGACACCGTTTCAAAGCGCACAGCGAGACTTAAGTCTTCTAGTTGGGCGTAATACATACCGGTTTACAAAAATATTGTTGTAAATGGCTGTATCATCACATTTATCACTGTCGAATCGTAGAAGTCTGAAACGTTCATTTGGCTCACAACTGTTTATGAAGACTGTTTTTCGCGAAGACAATTTTAGCGGTAAATGACACAATCTATAGGTATGCGCATTCCGGAGCATTTACAAGACGTTGAGAGAGAATGGCCATTGATACTGCAAATAACTGATTCCACACAGGACCACCTGCCTCTTGGCCTTCGCAATGGCATCTCGTACAACTTCACCTGGATCATAGGGCTCGCATTTACTTACGTATCCAGTAGTAGCCACATAGTAGGTACGCAACTGCTGTTATGTAACAGCACGGCTGCACATCAATGTTTCCTTTCCATAGACTCAATAGAGTAGGATTGTACCTAGTTGTTCACCATACTGTCTGCAGTTCGTTTCAAACAATAAAATCATCCATTGTTTGACAATACTTCATCAGGACCTAAGCAAATATTAGGTATTCTCATATGCCGTCTCGGGAAACCAAAACGACAATAGCCATCGTTGCGGCTTTTGTAGCACGTGGCCGTGTGTTTGTATATTTGCAAGTCTTCTATTAATTTCTGCAATACAGGAGCATTGGGTATTAAGGAACATTTAAAAACCCTTTCGATAACTTCAATACCCTCATGAGTCAAGAAATCTGGGATATGGTCACACCACACCAACATAATATGAAGTTGTGGACTTCCGCGATTTTGAAACTCTATTCTATACCAAAATTCTAAGCAGTCTGGATCGCGTTTCAGGAATCGCATCAGAGCGTTCACGCGAACCGTAAATTGACGAAAGACAACCACGGGATGTTTTTCTACCAACTGTAAACGTTCGGAAAAATACAGACTCTCTTCTTCATTTACATCCATATGCGATAAGTAAGGCTAGGCTTTGGTCATGTCTGATCAATTAGGGTAGTTCCAAGAGAACGTCATGAACCACGTAGGAGATCCCAAGTTCGAACCATTGCAGAAAGTTCAGAGCAACATTTCTGCCAATAAGACGCTGATCTTCTGATATTCCTCATCGTAAGATGCATGTTATCTATGAGTCCTTGAGGTGCTTGTTCGCCCTGGCCCTGAAGCATCCGGCATGATACAGAAACACTGGATTTAGCTCGATAATACTCAACTATGGAAAAGACAAAAACAAATGGTCGTCTCTTACTCAATTTTGAAAATAGTCTAAAGGAGTAATGTGAATATTCGTCGCTCTCGATCCTTGCCATCTCAGCTAATCTCATCTCGTCATTGTTCGTAGTTGGATTGGGATTCAAAGAAACTAAACTTTCTAGATTAGGGACCGCTTGGTCTATGCTACGAAGCATACTCGTTGTTTCAATTATAGTGGCAATTACTTGTATATGTGATAGTGGTCTTTCTTGTTCTGGAGCTGAGGTTGGTCGAGATGTTTGTTGAGGATTGTTGCTATTTTCTAGTATAAGGATTGTATATATAGGACTCTCTGACTGAACTATTCTTGACTCCTTACTCCTGAGTATTCAACCGGTGATTCCCCATCGTTTCTCTGCGCACTTCTGCCTGGTTCTCCGGTGTTATAATCAAAGGAGTTAGTGAGTACCTACCTACACATTGAGAAAGTAATCTTCTTCGTCCGTGTAAACAAATTTCGTCGCAGTATGCCATGTAATTCATCTATCTATTTTGAAATTTCACGTGCTGTAGGGTGCACCTCGTCGTGGAGCTAGAGCTGCCTTATGCCCACGTGCATGTGAATCGAACAACCAATATTTATAAGCATAATTTTCAGCTTTACAATATATAGTCACAGTCATGGAATTCGCAGTAAGCAGCCCGCAACAGTTTTCTCTGAAAAATAGTGTCAAAGTATTTTTTTTAGTTTCGGAAGTCGTCAGTATTTCGTACTGTATGTAAATGACCATTATAATTGGTTTTAGCAACTGAGATATAAGTAGGTATTCTTCCTGTTATTATATAACGCACAGCAGTAAGAATATTTGCTGTGCAAGATCACTCGCGGCAAGATATTCAGGGTCAACTTCTCCAATTGCGGGGTCCTCTCTAGAAGCAATTATGGACTCACGGTGGAGCTTGTCTCCAAGTAAGTTACTATATAACCAATGTCACTTTGACCACATTTCAGCTGCTACAGCAGTGCATTATTTTTATTTAGATTGAATTACCTATGTGTACCGTGTAGCCCTCAATTTTCTTTATTCATGATTTTATTTACCACTTTGTCGGCATGAATAATATGTATCCATACCAAATTCCAACTTTCTAGTGCTAAGCGTCTCTGAGCAAAACCGCGGACAGACGCGAAACTATAAGGGTTCCTTGTTCACTACGGAACTCTAAAAAATATATAAGAGTGTCCGTGGAGTTACTTGCACGATCTTTTCCATTGAGATCTTCGCTTTGGAACGTGCAAATAGCTTCATCTCTTTGGACAGACCGACCTTGACAATTCAAAAGTGCCTGTTAATTGAAATAAATGCTTTGAGTTTTGAGTTGAGTTATATTAACAGGATGTTTCATAATTTTAATGCATTATTTATTTTTATTGGACCTATTTATCTTAATATTTTATTTTTTTTTAATAATCGCGCCCACAGGTATTTTATGTCGGGTACATAGTGCGCCACCTTTGTAAGGCGACTAAAATGGCACCGTATATTAAATATATCTAATAAAACTCTAACAGCCGTATTCATAAAAACGTTTTAACCATTACATAACTAAAATATTGATAAGCAGATGCTTTATTCCAAATTTTCTTTTTTACTAAGTAATGGTTAAAAAGTTTTTATAAATACATAATGTAAGTTTATCAATTTCGAACACAATACGCGGTTCTAACAGTAACCACAACTACAACAACACATACGACACACGCACAACACACATTTACCTACCTAGTTTTTTTTTTTTTTTAATGGGACCACTCGCAGTTCAGCACAAAGGCTGGTTACTGCTTAACGGACTATCCTGTGGTGGCCTCAAATGAATTTAAGGCCCCCAGCCAGGAATTTAAGGCCCCCAGCCAGGACCTAGATTTAAAGTTCGTAAACTTACTTATACCTATTTTATAATTTGAGTGCAAATTCTACTATTTTTTAAGCAACGCACGTTCGCATTCTCATCTGAGTCGCACTTGCAAGCTGTCCAATTTATATGGAAATTGAGGCGATTTAAGGCATTAGAATTGGCACTCTGGTATAATAAATTTACAGATCTCATCACTCATCGATTATAGAACCTTTTCCTTCCATAAAATTGTAAAATAACGCCTTTCCCCATTAGTATAGACAAGCAACTATTGTCATTCATAAACTGCCGTTTTGTATGAAATAGCATCGTACTTTTACCATCAATGCCGGTAACAACTATTTAAGTTTCTTGCGTTTCTTATCTTATATTGAACACTCAGACTGACTAGGTTTATCCCTACTCTGTGATCTTTCTTCAATTCAAATAAAATTCATACTTTGGCCCAGTTCCCCTAACGAAAATGATTGCAACAAATATTTTCAAACGCGAGTTATTTAGATGTGATTTTTTAAATGATATCAACAGCCAATCGCATCGCATTTCGGGTCGATATTTTTTTTTTCCCTGAAACCGGGAGAAAACGGAAAAGTGCAGTAATATATTCGTTGTGTTCTTAGTTATCTATTGAGCAGTAATTAAATAAAATTAATTTACCAATCTTCAGATTTACCTACTATAAATGCTGTAAGTCAATAGGTACCTACTCAGTATCATACATAAAAGTGGACATAACCTTGGGCACCGCGAGGGGAAACAAAAGGGTGCGCTTGCAGTCTCGTGCTTTCAATAAAATATCAAAAATAAAATAGCCTCAATAGTATTAAGTACAGAACCTAGCATATACGAGCCAGATGAAAAAAATATGAATGATGAAAAAATAAATCTGCACCATTGCATTCTCTTCTAAATTAATCGTCAAAGTTAGTCCTATTTCTGTATGAAAGGAAATAAAAACCTATTCTATTCGAAGAGGTGTGCTGAAGATGCATTTTCAAAATAGTCCTGCTGGCGCCCATGATATAAATTTATCTTTCCGACTGCCCGAATCCTTGAACGTTCTAAAATGCTTGTAAAAGGTTCAGTTGAACTAGATGCTTTGAGTTTATCCTCTTTCGCTTACTATTTCCGTCGTATAGCTTATAAGATAAGATACACACATTACACACATAGGGATACATCCACATTCATATAAATGGTCAAATAGTAAGTACAACCAACGTTCAAAAGGCTTTGCCTGAAATTTACGGGCAAGTGGTACCTTTTTTTTTTTCTTTTTTGAGGATACACTGACGCCATCTTGAGTCCTTGTTAGATATATACTTCCATACAAAAAATAGTTATAGGTACTACTTACGGCAGCTCAGCTCGTAAAGTACATTCGTCTCGAGTTATTCGCCCTAATCATTAAAAACATTAATAACGTTTAGTTTTCTTAGCCTTTTGAACGCCATTGTCACGTATGCATGACAAGCAAGCGCGTGCCCTGTACGCCAAACGTCACAAATATGTGACAAAAACTACGGCGAATTTGTGACTTGGCGTCGGGGGCACGCCGATGCGTCTATACTCTGACGTTCAAAAAGCTAATTAACCTTTTGAACGCCATTGTCACATATACGTGACAAGCAAACGCATGCCCTGTAAGTCAAACGTCACAAATATGTGACAAAAAGTACGGCGAATTTGTGGGGGTACGCCGATGCGTTTATGCCATGGCGTTAAATACGCGTTATATATTAGCTTAGCTGAGCCGCCATAGTAACTATTGTTTGTATGGAAGTACTCTACATATTTAACTAGGTGGCGTTAGTGTGCGATCAAAAAACCTTAGTTAAAATATTACGCCGGTTTGGGGTCCTCGGTTGCTTTAGCTGCTTTTAATTTAGTGATTCTGTCGAAGTGATTCCTGGCGATGCGGAACTTGTTGATCAGCATCGTTCTCTGCCAGCTCCAAGATGCCCACTGCTGCTGGATTTATAAAAATAACAATATTACTATGTTACGTACTTCAAGGACCTTTCAACGCTAGGCATGGCGAATGGCATCGTCAGGTGCTTTTGGTTTAGTAAACATTTGTTAAATTATTTATCTGTAGAAATTGTATGGAAAAAAAAAAGAAAAAGCAGCTCCGACGCACGACTGGAGTTTATTCCTTAAGAACTGTTATTGTGTAGATTATGTAAAAAGCGTGTAAATGAAAGAATCTTAAACAAGCTAAGAATACTTTGTAGATACACACATACATAATCTCGAAGTGAAAGGTGCGCAAAGGAACGTAACGCCTCACTTTTAGTTAACGCTCGATTATACTCCTCATAAAATTTTCATACCGCGGGCTAAATATGAAAATCGTTTCTTAAGGAGTAAACTCCAACAAGACGTCATTAGTTCCTATTCTGACCACGCGTCAATAGATCGTAAGCTATGCTTAGGTATCTTACTGAAAGAGAGAAGCAACTTCTCACTGGAGAAGTATTGTTCAGGACTTGTAACAATGATTTCCTTGGCTGTTAGGGCAGCCTGTATGTTCACCTTCACTGATACTAGCACAGAGCACAGCACGCCAGGCCGGGAGAACAAGTTCTGAACAAGAGTCGACAATTTCTTTAACACTCGCTGCCATCGTACACGAATTAGTTGTAGGGAAGGTCTTGAAAATGTTGCCCTGAAGTGTCGTCCTAAGGCTTAGCACGCGAGCGGTTCAGGAATAGTTAAAAACGCAAAACCGCATACAATCACGCACTACGGCTGGCGTTGTGCTTAATTTTATTTCAGTACTACAATGGATTTCTGATGATGGTACTGAAATAAAATTAAGCATTGCGTGCTAAGCCTAAGTCCTATCTGAATTCTTAATACGCCGCATACGTACGATTTCTTGATTAGGTTTTTCACTTAACCTTTTAAACGCCATTGTCACGTATACATGACAAGCAAACGCGTGCCCTGTACGCCAAACATCACAAATATGTGACAAAAAGTACCTACGGCGAATTTGTGGCTTGGTGTTGGGGGAATGCCGATGCGCTTATGCTCTGCGGTTCAAAAGGTTAATCATAAACCCGTACTTATGCGGCAGGCCTAATACAAAGACGGTAATCGCACGATGCGATCTTTACATTCTTTTGTATGGCAAAACCGGAAAGCGGGTCAACGGACAACACCTAGTGCTGAGGGCCTAGTACGGATGTTTTAGACGTAACTTAACGTAAAATTTTACTAAAATTGTAATATGTACTCATTTCGCAGATAATATTTAATGAATTGGATACTATGTTCATTTCTTTGTATGATACAAATTGTGTATGTCGCATAAAATTAAACCAAAATACTATGAGGTTGTAGTTTTTAGGGTTCCGTACCCAAAGGGTAAAACGGGACCCTATTACTAAGGCTCTGCTGTCCGTCCGTCCGTCTGTCACCAGGCTCAAGAATCGTGTACTGTCTAACACAGTTGAAATAATTTATGTTGCCGCTATAACAACAAATAATAAAAATGAATAAAAGAAAATGTTTTTTCGGGTTATGGTACGGAACCAGTTTTCATATTCTAAATTCACTTACGATAACGATACTGTGACGTTACTATAAGCCGAAACATTCGTGCTAGGCCCTGTGTTCCCTGGATACTTATGTCGAAATATCTCGAAATAAAAAAAAGTATTTGGTCATAATACCTCAACCCCAAACAAAATCAGTGATGATGATATGAAACCGACCTACGCGACTCCCAGAATGACGTAGGTTTTTACAACACAAATTAAAATAAATAAAACATGCAACATCAACGAACCACATTTTAATCACGCTTAACGGAATAAGTAACAAGCAACAAATAAATTCTCATTCATAAAACCAAAATCTCTACCAGTAGTATTGTTATTCTACTAAAATATAACCCAAGTTTATGGACATGTCTCGAATGTTTGGATCTGTCTACTCGTAAGTCTGCATAACAACCCAAACCATTAATTGCGGGAAACAGTAAAATAACCTCTAACAAAATGGTTGCAAGGTCTAAAGTAAAATTGCATTTATAACTGAAGCTTTTCATCGAAGTTGTCTGGAACACGGACGCAGCGCTCGTAGTCCCACTTTAAGTAATCAACATGTATACAAAATGCGTAATTACTATCCAGATACACTGGATTAGCGTTTACACAATATCTACTGACAACCAGAGATAAACGGTATTTTTATGAGGTTTCTTATCACTTTAACTTATTGCATTCGCTTTGATATCAAATTGTCTATTATTCGAGGTTAAAGTAAAAAAATAGGTTCCATTTTATCCATACAGAAATAAACTCGATTCATACAAAAACTCAAAAAGTAGTATGAGGCAACAACCAAACATCGAGACATACATCATATTATTTAAATCTTAAAAACCAATTACTAAATGCAGCGGATATGTTATTGTACACATACTATTTTAGACTACCAGTGGGGAATAGTGACTTTATTATAAGTATTGCCATGTTCTGTGACCGCAGAAAAAAAAAAGGATAAAATCTTTCATTCAATAATTTCATTATTATTTAACAACAATGTATAATTCGACGTTTCGTCAATAAAACAGGAACATAACAGTCTCTACAAGTCACTAAAAGCCACGACTATCGCTAGGCTAGCCGATATATTATAATTATTGTAATAAACCGCCAACACTGTGAGAATACTACGACGCTACAAATTGCAGCTTTAACTTTTGTGGACATATTGCATTAAAAAAAAAGGATTACATAAATACAGTATACTTGAGTGTATTGCGTCCGAACCAAAGCCGAAAACACGGACCAAAACGAATGCTTTTGAGCGTGCATGACACCAGAAGTCAGTTAAATTAGCTTGTATTAGATAGGACGCAATACAGATGGCAGTGGCGAGACAGTGGGCAGTGGGCAGTGTGCAGACAGTGTGGGCGGCGCGCGAGGCCGCGTGGCGGCGGCGAGCCTGTCGGCGGCACTCAGCGTCAGTTGTCGTCTTCATCATTCTCAAACATGTCGTTGTACTCTCGCGTATTTTCAAACTCTTTGAAGTCCTGAACAAACAAAATGATATGTTGTGAGAATGAATAAGAACACAACTTGAGGCAAACACTACTACACCATGCTTCAGATTCTACTATAATGTGAACAACTTAAACTTTTCCAAGCAAAACAATCGATTTGTCCTGTCACATAACAAGGTTTGTCTTTAGATAATAAAGCTCAAATTATTCAGTACCTTGAAATTTATTCGAGTTGTTTACATTTACATTGAAACCAAAGAGGAGTAAATATAACATGCAAAACATTATGCCAAGCATCTTCTAAGGCTAATTTGGAACAGCAAACGCTACAAAAACGCGCACAAAACTGACCAAGTGTTTCCACGTAGCAAGGCAGATCGTTATATGCCGTGCTTAACGGGGAAACACTTGCCGTGTGTTATTAAGCCACGCACCGAATTTGCAACCAAGAAAGGCTAAAGATTCCAAAAGAGGGAGACAATATTTAATATCCCAAACATTTAGATGTATTCATATGTATAAAGGGACTTGGGTGCTGAACTTTGCGGACTGACCTGGAACATGCCGTTGGCGACGGCATAGCCTGTCATGGCGACGGCCGCGAACAGGGCGGCGAGGATCTTGTTGCGCGTCTGGTTGGGGAAGTTGGCGGCTTCGCGCTCTGATTGCGTGCCCGTTGATTGTTTCTTGGAGTTCAGTCTGTTATATTCTGCAATTTTGTGGTAGAAGATGTAAGTGAAGGTTCAAATAGACAGAATTTACAGACTGGCGACTGTGTTGAGTGCAAGTAAGTCCTGCTCGTTAATAGTGTTGGTCTGATTGAACAGTAATGGAAGAAAGGAAAAAGTTTATTTATTTTATGGGTTATCAGTTAACCCTAATCTCTTCAAAATTACAGTGAAATGGCTTCTTCTGGGTAAGCTCGCTCCATTGTCGACTTTGTCTCTGTCATCTATGACCTAGACAGGAGTCAAGAACAAACCCATCTCGAATAAAAAAGAAAAAGTCAGGATAGATTTCAGGCATTTTCTGGGATTGAGTTTGCAAGACTTATGATATGAACCACAGTACAAGTACAAGTGATTATATGTTTGTAAAAGGTCCAGAAGTACAGATTCAATAACTCAAATTCTGTCCAATTCTGCTAAGTTACTTTTTATCCTAGAATGCATGGTTTTTGTGGCAAAGGCCACAAGAAATAAGCACAAGAAAAATTCTGTTATCTGTGTATGTCCTATATGCATTTTGAAATAAAATAGAATGGGTCACTAAAACTTACCATCTGTTACATGTCTAAAATTCTTCTGGTTGATCCTGGCAACAAATCGGGAGAGGTTTGCTATGCCTTTCACATGATTGGCGAGTGTAGAATTTGGAAAAGGTGCCTTTACTAATGGTGCAAGGTATGCAAATACTGTTGCATCAAAGGAAGAGGGACGGTTGCCGAAGAAGTATTCACTTTCGCCTAGCCTGTCTGATAGCGTTTTTAGACACTTCTCCGCTTCATTGTAAATCTGGAATGGGTGAAAAACTGAATTAATTATCAGGAAATACATTATAAACAATGTAAAATATATTGCAATACTGTATCTCCAAGAAACCATTCATGAAACCTTCACACACGGGACTTTGATAGCTAGCCAAATGTGGGTTTACTATAGGTTCACCAGGGCCCGTCATGGGATTCAGGAGTTATGTTCATAATTTATCTTTCTTACTTACAGTTTTTTCAATTTCCCTTAAATCTGTGTGTTCTCCATATAAAGCATCAACCATTTCTTTAGCTGCATTCTGGTAATGTGATGGATAATAAAAGTTGAATGGGATACACAGTGCTTTAGCATATGTCGGTCTCGTTAAATCACAGTAGTTTTTTTCGTCAACCCACCATGCATATTGGTATGCTGGGTACAGTTTCTCTCTTAAGTATTGTGTGAATGCACTGGCTTCCGCTGCCTGCTTTGTGTTTAGATGTACATCTGTGCTGAAATGCTGTAATGTAATGAAATTATTTATAATAATAAAATAATAAACAAAAGGTTAGGTACCTTAGTTACAATATTAGGTAAACATGATGTAATATTGCTTTAAATTGATCATATTAAAGAAAGTATGCAGAAAGCAAACACAACTTTATTCTAACGTGAAAAAAAGTAAAACGTTTTATAAAAGAGACAAGACCTATATTTACCAGAGATTTTAAATGTTCCACAACTTCCTCGAAATTCGAAAGTAGCTTGCGGCCGTCCTTCATGACAGGGAGTGTTCCTTTAGGTGTGAAAAATGGGTTGTTCGCCTCTCGAACTCTTACGGGCACTCCAATAAATTTCATATAAGTCTGCGAAAATTGCAATAAATAATAAATATCGGAAAATATACCGGCATAGTTTCGGGTTTTAGGTTATAGAAAAAACACTTACTAAGACTTTCAGACATTCTAAATCAATCGAGGCGAGTCCCCATTCGCCTCGCCATATATCTAGTTCTATACTAGCCATTGTTTTGTGGATTCTACAATTAAAATAATATCTCTTTCAATTTTCCTAACATTGATCAAATGACTGCAAATAACATGATAAATAATTGACAGATGCTTTTTTCTTTTTTACATTTGCCTGGCAATACTATCATTAACTAACTAATTTCAATTTAAATTTTTAGTCGAGTTACATGCAGCCATGCTAGAACGTTGCACCTTGCTTGCACAGCCTTTTTTTTTTTTTTTTTTTTTTTTTTTGAGGGGGACCACTCGCAGTTCAGCACGCTAGGGCTGGTGACTGCTTAACCGGACTATCCTGTGGTGGCCTTAAATGACTCTAAGGCCCCCAGCCAGGGCTTACAAACTAAATTACAAAACTACATGACCGCTCGCTAGGGCATCCCCTGTGGGATACGGACCTCGGCTAGCGGCGTCATTTGGGAGGAACAGCAAGGGGCAGGCTGGGTCATAGCATTATTTTGGGAGTTTAGAACTACTGGCTCAGCGACACGGGCTGGCTCGGTAATCAAGGGTCGGGAAGGATCTTTACGGGGGCGTCGCGACGGGCCCCGGCGGCGGGGCCTGAATACGGAACGCGATCTGTTTATGTGTTTCTTAAGAGTGCTGGTTTCCCTACGGCTCTCTTGAATCTGGGTGATGGCATCGTCGGGTTCGACGAGGGTATGCCGCGGGCGGCGAGTCCTACTGATCTGTGAGGGGGTGTATCGGGTGGCCGATGCGATAAGGGGATTTTGGTGTTTTGAAGCAGTTTCGATGAAACGCTGCGATAGTCGTTTCATGCACTGCTTCATTGTCGGGAGTTTGAGGTCGACATGGAGTCGTTCGTTCCTAATGAACCACGGGGCGCCCGTGGCCTTTCGGAGAAAACGATTTTGGACTACTTGCATCCTATGGATATGATGCGACTTTGCGTGCGCGAAGGTGGCGCACGCGTACGTCATTATGGGGCGTATGCACGTCGTGAAGATGCGCAGTTTGCATCTTAGGGACAGCTTGCTGCGTGCATTCAGCATGGCGTGGAGCCTACCGAGAGCAAAGGAGGCACGCGAGCGTACCTTCTTTATGTGCTCACCGAACGTAAGTTGTCGGTCGAGGATCACGCCTAGATATTTGGCTTGCTTCTCCCAAGGGATCGGCTTACCAAACATGGTGATCGGGCTGGGAGTGGGTCTGGAGGAATGGCCTCGCGTTTTGTCAAACAAAACCGCTTGGCTTTTCTCGGGGTTAACTTCGATCCTCCACTTTCGGAACCAGACGCCTAGGGCGTTGGCCGATTTTTGGAGGATTCGAGTTATGCATTGTTCGCTTCTGCCGGAGCGATAAATGGCCGTGTCGTCGGCGAACAGGGCTAAGTGCGTCCCGGGGAAGGTCGGGATGTCGCTGGTATATAGCGTGAAAGCTAGAGGCGAAAGCACACTGCCTTGGGGCACTCCGGCGCGAACGGGATGGGGGGCTGAAAGCGCACCCTCGATACGGTATCGAAAGGTGCGGTTCGACAGATAGTCTCGTAAGATGAGCACGAGACGATCTGGCACACCGAATTGATATAACTTGTATATCAGACCGTTGTGCCAGACCTTGTCGAAAGCTTTCGCTACGTCGAAGAACAGGGCTCCCGTCACTTGGCCGCGTTGGAAGCGGTCGCTGATATGCTCAACGATGCGGTAGACCTGTTGGACGCAGTAATGGTTGGCTCTGAAGCCGAACTGCTCGGGGGGAATCAGGCTCTTGGCCTCGACAAAGTCCTTGAGTCGCTTATAAATAAGTCTCTCGTAGACCTTGCCCAGGCCGCTGAGCAAACTGATGGGACGATAGCTGGTCGGGGAGGACCTGGGCTTCCCTGGTTTAGGGATACCGATAACGGTAGCCCCTTTCCACGATTGTGGAAACATGTTGTTGGACAGAGCGCCATTGAAGATGGCGGTCATCAACATTATCAGGGAGGCGGGAAAGAGACGGATCACCTTGTTGGTGATGCCATCGGACCCAGGGGCTTTCCTGGGTTTGAGTTTGCCTATGATCTCCTTTACCTCGTCTGGAGTGACGGGGGGCAGGGGGTCATCGGGGTCCTCAACGGGGGGGATGGAAGCTCTACGTTCGACTTCAGCATCCACCATGCGAAGGTGAGCTTGGTCTACTGGTAGAGAACTGGGAGAGCATTGTGCCTCCAGGCTGTCGGCTAGGCACTCGGCTTTCTCGTCGTCGTCGAAGGCGACGGTGTTGTCTGGGCGGATGAGGGGTGGCATAGAGGTGACCTCAGCAGATCGTAATTTCTTCTGAAGTTTCCAGAATGCCAGGTGGTTGGGTTCGAGGTCGCCCAGCATCTTATCCCAGTCAGCGTCACGCAGTTCCTTAATGCGATTACTTACTTTACGCTGTAAGTAGCGCATGTGAACTTTGTTACTCTGACAGGGGAAGGCGCTGTAGGCACGGACAGCCGCGTTCTTCTCCGTCAACAGGTCACGCACATCGTCCGGGAGCTTCCAGCGATGATGGCTCATCGCCGGAGTCTCCCTCGAACACTCGTTCAAGACGTATTGCACGTGATCAGTGAGAGAGTCGATCGCGGCCGTCGTGTCGGCGGCGGTCTCGATTAGATCGGGGATCTTGTCCAAGTGAGGTGACTTTGTGTCTTTCAGCATTTCGCTTACTCGACTCCAGTCAGTGATCACTCGGGTCGGGGGGGGTTGTTCGGGGTCCATGGGTCCCGATCTAGGAGCGAGCTCCATGACCACGGGCCGATGGTCCGAGTTGAGCTCGTCGATCGCTTCCACAGAGTGCAACCGTAAGTTGACATTCTTGAGGAGAGCTACGTCGAGTACGTCGGGGCGGTGGGTGGGATCGTGAGGGTAGTGAGTAGGATGCATCGGAGCGATGACATCAAAACATAGGGGCCCGCATAGATCAAGCACGGCTTTGCCTCTGGCATTGCTCGTGTGACTATTCCAGGAGGGGTGTTTGGCATTGAGGTCCCCCGCCAGAAGGACGGAGGTACTCAAACCGAGAAGTTTGGTAAGGTCATCTTTTATGGCGGAGGAGTTCTCCGCCGGGGTGGCAGGTGGGACATAGGTTGAGATGACCGTGATGGGTTGATGGCCTGTCATGCCCAGCCGACAGATGGAGACCTCAAGTCTAGAGAGGGCGGGTGGATCCATAGGGATGCAGTACAGGGACGACTTATAATAGATAAGAGTTCCTCCCCTATGACAACGAGTTCTGTCATTGCGAACTATACGATAGTTCGCAATTCTCGGGTCTCGATGGTAGGGTTTGAGGAAGGACTCCTGGATCAGAAGAATATCTAATCGATGGTCGCGGAGGAACGTGGCGACCTCGTCGCGTTGGCGTAGAAAGCCATTGGCGTTGAAGAGCCCTATCCGGAGGGCCTTCGGTTTGAACCTACGCGCGGGGGGGGACCTATCCATGTAGTGACGTATAGGTTTCTACGTGGCGCACTACGTCGCCAAACTGGGTGAAGACAGAGGCGTGATCGCCTCTGCACCCCTCGAGGGCCCGGGCCATTGCCAGGGCTCTAGGGGAATAAAAGGCGTTGTACGTGATCAGGATGATGTTCCTGGTCACGTCACCCCCTGGGACTACCTTAGGAGTAGTCGGTGCTTGCAGCACCGGGCGACTTCCCAAGGTAGCTCGGGTTGCCGTCGGTGGGGAGAAGGGCGGGACAGCCACGTCCATGAGGGCCGGGATGGGCTTTGATGGCGCGGCGGGCTGTGCGGGCAGAGCCGCGGTGGTGGCCTGAGGGGCCTGTGGGGCGGCAGCCCGCAAGGCCGGGAAGTGGGCCTTGTGGTTGCCAGTCCAGGGATTGGGGCGCTGGGGACTTAGGGTCGCCGGCAGCGCTCTTGACAATGTGGGACATTCCCTGTGCTGGCGAGCGTTGGCACGCTTTGCCAGCTTAGGGGCTGAGGACTTGGGTGCCTTGGGGCAGCCCCGGTAGTTAGCCGGGTGCCCTGACTCACCGCACAGCACGCAGCTGGGCGGTTCGTCACATTGCGTACGGTCCTTTGGACGTGGGCAGTCTGAGGTGCCGTGGTCTCCCAGGCATTTGACACAGCGGGGTTTGCCGTGGCAATTTTTCTGGGAGTGCCCATACAGTTGGCAGCGGTGGCATTGTCCGACAATGCCACTGCGTGAGGGCGTCTCCACTTTGAGGCCAGAGAGGCCACAAATCTTGGATAGGGCAAAGATGGGGTGGTGGCCCACGGTGGGGTCGCAAACGACCAGCACCATGTCATATGCAGCGCCACCACGGCGATGCATACGGTGGACCTGGGCCACCGGTATGTTTTGCGACTCAAGGTCGCGGCGAATATCCTCGACAGGGATTTCGCGAGGGACGTTTCGCACGACGGCGCGGGTCTGTTTCTCCTCCGCGAAAGCGAAGGAGTGAAAGGGGATGTTCCTGGCTACTAGTAGCCTGTGGAGTTCCCGGTAGTCGGTCGCGGTAGGGACAGTGACCTTTATGCCCGCTTGGACGGCACGGGCATTGGAATATTTGATGCGGCGCTCATTGCACGCCGTGGATACGTCTGTCCACTTCCCCTTGTCATGGATGAACAAGGGGGGAGGAGCGGACAGTTTTCGGGGGAGGGGGGCAGCCGGGGCGGCAATGGCCATGGGGCTGTGTGGGCGGCTAGCCTGTTGGGTGTTGCCAACAGGCGAAGCGGAGCGCGAGACGGGGGCTGAGGGGGCAGGAGAAGATGCCTTGACGGCAGTCTTCTTTGCTGCGGGTGCAGCCTCCTGCTTAGGGTTGCCCTTCTTCTTCCTCTTCCCGCCGGTGGCGTTGCCACCGTACGAGGAGTCGGAATCTGACTGGGAAGCGGGGGAGTCGGGGTCGGACTCCGACATGGGGGAAAAACAGGGGGAAAGAGAGCCTGACCTCTGGGCCAGAGGGATTTGGCTCTCGGGTTCCTCAGGGAGTGATTCCTGGGATTGGGATAAGCCCTGAGGGGGCACGGGGGCGGAGGTCTGAGGGGGTAGAGGGGTGGAGACCTGAGGGGTCTCGGGGACGGCCATCGAGGAGATGACCTTTATTTTTGAACGGACATCGTTCGCGATGCGGGGGTCCTTAACGTGAGTGAGCAATATCTCACAAATGGCCGTAAAGGCATTGGCCATTGCGGCCATTGGGGCGGTGGGATTTACCGCCTGAGGGGCGGCCATGTTGCTGAGTAGCAACTGGGGGCAGGGGCAAGAAATGCCTACCTACACCTCGAGGAGACGCGACATATGTGCGCCCCTCGAGTGACAGCTTCCCACAAAAAGAACCCACCCCTTGGGTGTTTCCTAGTGTTATCGCCGGTGAGAAGAAAACCCAAACAAACTCACCGACAACACAGCTGTCTTGCCTGAAGGGCTATTATCCTAACTTCCCGGTGGGAGGTTCCGGGAATGTGTTCCCTCCCTGTCGGGAAAACAGGGAGGTGAGTACCTAAGGTGTGCCCTAAGCTAGTCAACCCGTTGCCGATCTTAATGTGCAACGGGGCCCTAGGGTCTTACGACCGGTCCGGTTCGTTGGGGTTGAGACACCCAACCGACCCGGGTGAATGCTGGAAGAGAACGGGGTTAAGCACTGGGCGCGACTAGGAGATCCCCCAAGGCCGCGGATCCAGTGCCCTTCCGACTTTTACTTAACCCTGAAGGGGCTAGGTAGGTGTGTCGGGTCCACACCACTTGGTTTCGTTGACACCGTAAGGTTTCCCACCAAGTACCACGAAACTGTGGTTTTTCCCTGAACGGGCACACGTCTTTTGACTGATTCTTGTTACGGAAACAGTAAAATCGTCTGCTACCTTGAAAAAGGCTGCTTCGGATTTGTAATTGTAGTCGGCGACTACGGATGACGTCACGGCGAGAGCGGGACGGAGCGAGAGGGCGCGACAAGCAGGTAGCGGGCGAGCGGCGGAGAGCAGCACGACCGTCACGAGCGGGTGTCGGGCGGAGAGTTTGCACAGCCTTGAGCACAGTACATATTATATACTCTAGGGAGGCCTTGAGCCTCGCCTATGTATTATATTTTCGGTTTCCGTGTCTACTAAAATAACACAACAGTTCATGTGGTGGTGGTTTTGCGCGCTGTTATTTTGTTTTTTCAATACAAATATTCGATCTTTCATTGATGCAAATACGAAATCAAATTCCTGATTCAAAAAAAAAAAACTGTAATCGAGCCGTGCTTTACACTAAAACTGGTACAGACGTGGGCCGATTATCGCATCGGCCACCCGATACGCCCTCTCAGATTAGTAGGATTCGCCGTCCGTGGCATACCCTTAACAGTATTCTGGTCTCGATGCCGAGGCCCGTCGCGGCGTCCCTGTAAAACTCTCCCCGACCTTTGGTTACCGAGCCAGCCTGTCCCTTGCTGTCCTCACGAAATAAGGCCCTAGCGAGCGGTCATTTAGTTTAACTTAGTTTGTAAGCCCTGACTGGAAGCATTCATGCAAGCATTCATTCATTTGAGGCCACCACAGGATAGTTACAGGTAGATCAGCCTTGGTGTGCTGAACTGCGAGTGGTCATCGTCCAAAAAAAAAAAAGCCCGATCGATACTTTTAGCGTCTGTATCGCTATCTCTCTTTAATCAATAGAAGCTAAACGAGACATCACAGAACTATGAAATTCTAGAATGAAAGAAAAGCTTTTGAACTGTCGAACCGAATAGGTACAGGAAAAATCAAAGAAAAATGAAAATGGTGTAATCTTGCAAGTTTGTGATGAATAAAAAGTGCGTGATATAAAGACAACAGTAAAATACTTTTGCTATACGTGCAATAATTTCAAGCTAGCAGACAAAGCTAATTGTTGATTGATAAGTGTATCTTTAAATAATAACCAACCGGCCGGTCGACAACGGAACGATGTCTTTCCAATGGACAGTTATTGCTGGCTACCTCTACGTTGAGATAGCGATCGTCATCATCATGATATTACCCATATGTAGTCCCGGGAGATGGAATCAGTTCTTCAAGTCGCGGATATTTTCGAAGTTTCAAGAGCATGCAGCAGCATACTTCTATATAATGTTAGGTGTCTTAAGTCTGTTTCTGATTGATGCTATAAGAGAAATGAGGAAGTATTCCAACACGGAGCCAGGAGCTCATGTCCACTTAACGAGTGAAATGAAAGGGAATGTGAAGCTTTTTCGAGCTCAGAGAAACTTCTACATAACTGGCTTTGCTATTTTCTTGGCGTTTGTTATTCGCAGGCTAGTCAGTATGCTTATAATTCAAGACGAACTGACCAAGAAAGCTGACATGATAATAAAACAGGCTGAAGCTGCAGTGAAGAAGGCTAAGCGTGCGAGGGCGTCTGCATTAATGAACTTAGACAAAAATTATCTGGCCCAAGAATACAAAGGCAAGCTGGAGGTGACGGAGAGATTACTCAACAAGAATAGAGAGAGGTACAGCGCGCTGGAAGATGAATGTGGAAAATGGAAAATATTATACATTAAAGTAAGGAATGATAAAGATAATGGAGTGCGAGGATAAATGTATTTAAGAAGAGAAGATGAACAAACTTAACATCAAATTAAATAGATGTAAGTTCATCTTGAACAGCTTATCAATAACATTTTTAATAGCTTATAACCATTTAAAAATATTGTCTTGTATTGAAAGATTTGCCCATTAATGGGTTTGTTGGATTATAAGTAGAATAAAAAAAATATTAATATCAAAACTTACGTGAAGATTACAAAAACCACTTATTCAGAATAAACCTAATGATTATTACATAAAATCGCTCCACTAACAATTATAATAGAGAATTTACAGATATCAATCTTTTTAACATTTCGCTCAATAGCCTGAAACTAAAGCTAAAAAGTAGATATATCACCTAATTGAAACTTACCTTTAACTGACAATGGCATATGTTTCAGTGAACTCATGTTCTGATACAAAAATGAATATGTATTTCTAACGCGTCTTTCCTTATTTGGAGTTTATTGTACTTATTTTTACCATTATATCACATTATCGGCACTATAATGTCTATTGTAAGGAACCAATTGTCTTAAGAATTATATTGTTTGTATATGACTGTTTGATGCCAAAATTTGGTGTCTAAGGGTAGTTGTAGGAACATTATTTTTAGCTGTGATTTTTCAAAATATGTGGTGCCCGGTCTTTTGGATTAAAGAAAAAAAAACCATGTATTGAAATTAAATTGGGTCTGATTAACCTTTGTATTTTTAAGATCCTAATGTAATTTTTGTATGGTGTATAATAAAGAGCAGGTCTAATCTTATAATATGTATTCTGATTGTGTTGTACAGCAAAGTATCAATTGTAATTGTTTTCTTATTCACAAAAAAAACTGTAAATTAGGTTGTATGAAAACTTCTTTATTCTTGTTAATTTTTAAAATCAAAACTATAGGTAGACTGTTTAACTGATTCAATTCCTGAGGTGTGAAAAGAGTATTGATGCTCGATAGCATTTGTAATTTTTGTCACCAATGCCTCCTGTATATGCAGCTAATTCAGGCACTGTTTTAGTTAATCTTTGCATTTAAGTGGGACAGCTCTTTACAATGGTAATGATAGCCTCTTTTTGGTACTTCCAATACTTATACTTAGTGAATGTCTAGTCTTATAAATAAGACAAAAAAATATATCAAAATTATAATTAGTTTTTTTGTAAATTGTGTTTTTATCTGTACTTTGTTCTTCTGTATTGTGAGATGAATGGTGGTCTTGTGTTTCTATATTTTCTAAAATGGTAGCTCATGGGTCTCAAAAAGGCTTAAATGTTTTGTTTAATTTTTGGCCCAAATTGAGGTACTTAATTAGGCCATATTATATTATTTTATAATTAAGTTATCAGTAATTTACCTAATCATGTTTTTGTAACAAACATGTCGGACTATTTAATTTATCCTTTTTTATAATAATATCTAGTAATGTGAATTGTAATCCTAGTATTTAATAAACTATATCATTAAATAATTTGTGATGTGTTCATCATTTGTACTGCCCAAAGCTTATCTAAGCTGAGCTTAGGGGCTTTGTCATATCTGTGCAGTCTCTGCCTCAGGTATATACAAGTAATATCAAGTAAAATTGGTTATTGGCCACGAACTTTAGGTAAATGTAGTCTACCTATTCCAATCTCTGGTTACGATCTAATTATGAACATTCTTTTACTGTTAGAAATCTACTCTGGCTAAGTGCTATAGCCTACTTATCCTAGAAAAATATACACTTCTGGACACATCTATTGGCCCACCTTAGAGTTTAGGTTTCGATGGCCCCT